>JASSRZ010001163.1:8410-30917 GCA_032164315.1 Malacoctenus gilli
ATTGTCTCCAGAGTTGAGAATGCTTTCTAATGGATCGATAGAACTGTTCCGCACTCCTCTCCAATTTGCACTTCAGCAGTGGGTTGATTAAATGGATGATAAAGAGAACAAAGGATGTCCTGGGGTAAAAAATCCCAGAAACCTTTCAGAAACACAAGGTCAGGATTTAAATTACGGCAGACTTGGTGAAGCCTCTCAAAAACAAGTCGCTCATTTGAGCTGTTATAGTTGC
Organism: Malacoctenus gilli; assembly: GCA_032164315.1. Classification (NCBI taxonomy): domain Eukaryota; kingdom Metazoa; phylum Chordata; class Actinopteri; order Blenniiformes; family Labrisomidae; genus Malacoctenus; species Malacoctenus gilli. The sequence continues at coordinate 8,643 of JASSRZ010001163.1, forward strand.
CACTGGAAGGTTGAAAAAATCACCTCACTGTGCTGCACTCTGGATTATATTCCTGGACCAAGTTATAATACAACTCATTGTTGTACCTGCAGGGAAATAAACCCATCCCTGTGGGGCTTTAAAAAGGCTTTGTGTGGATCACAGGCATTTATCACTGTCCTGTAGTGGAAAAGAAAAGAGCTGCAATGTAATGATTAAACCTGTGTTGTGTTCTGCTCCCCTATCCTTTATTTTTTCCCAGAAGAAATGATACAGTACACAGCAACTCACATCACCTTGTGGCTTTCACGGGAAAGATCGACTTTGCCGTCTGCATTCTCCGAGCAAATGTTTTGATGTCAAGCACTCCGTATAGCGAGCTGAGAAACAAGGGGAATGGCCTGACTCCGACGCCACTCTCCATAGCTGCCGCTTCAGTCCGTTCATGGGCAAATTCAAAAGCAAAGGAAAAAAAAACATCCACTTCTCTATCAGCAACAAACAACCTCCCGAGCCGTCTGCCGTTGGATTTCTCTTCTGACAATTTCTTGCTCCTTTGGATTGATGCTGCAAGTCACAGTCCGTCAGACGCCTCCCAGGCTGCTGTTCTGTATCAGACCTGATTACTGGCAGGGATTTTGAGGAGGAGCAAGTGAAATTATTAACCAGTTTTTTTTTTCCTTTAGAATTCGGTTTCGGCGAAAGAGCGAAGGTTGTAGAATTCCTATCTCCGACTCATTTTCAGCCTGTTCCGCAAAGAAGAATTTCACATTTTCTGGTGGCTTCACTCAAACTCGGCACGGCCTCAACATCCATTTTTATGAGAAAAGTGCTGCTTGAAGTGTTCAAGATGGGGACGGCAAACAAGAAATCTGCTCATTGTTGATGTTCGATGCTGTTTGTACAAACTCCTGTGCAAGAGCGGCTGTTTGACAACTTTGTAGGAACATCACAACAAAAGTTGGGATGTCAGTGTGCATGCTTTTTCAAAAAGATATCAGACTGTTGTTTACATTGGTCCAACTTCAAAACTACAGCTTTAGCCGTTTTTGAAGTTAACTTGTATGGGGAGGGTCACTGGTTTGAGGAGGTTGAAGTAGGTGAAAGTGAGAGTGATTGCTTATTTCGAACCCGGGCCTCCACCATGGTGGCCCTTCGAGCAAGGCCCCCTTACCGTTGACTGCTCCCTAAACGCTACACCACAGCAGCATACTGCTCCTACTCTGTATAGTTAAGTTAGCAGTAAGATACGTTAAATGCAGAGAACTTTTCTTAAGGGGATCAATGAACAATAAGTTCACTTTACATTGTTAGTTTCCTCTGTCTTGTAAATACAGAATGCATGATATCATCAGAACAAACTCTACTACACAAGAGCAAAAAATTAAAAACCTTTTCTGCTTTATTTTGAAGTGTCATCTGGTTTCTGTGTGTGTCTCACGTAACCTTGTACTGCTTATTATAAATGAGAGTGCTCCACATGTACTTTGTCCATTTTTGTTTGCCAGGAATCCGAAAATCTTTTTAACTGAATCAAGTTGAGGATTGTTCATCCCATGCAGAAGGTGTGTTTTACATGGCAAAATAAATCCGTAAAGTCATACTGGAGCAGAGACAGACTGAGTAATTAGTCTTTTTTGTCACACATAAGGCACCCAATCCGCCGACCGTGTATCTGGGATGTTTTTTCGACATGACCGCCCCGTTCCTCTCATTCTTCCTCCATGCGCAGATCATCCTTTCTCTTAAACAGTCCAAACCAGCTGTTTCATTCAGATGTTTCTTGCACTGAATAAAATGTGTCATTTAAATGCCGTGTCTGATAAACGGCAAGGAGGAGGCTTAGAGAACCGAGAAAGCAAACAGCACGCTCCATTTCCTAGCATCTATCCCTCTGGTCGCCTTAAGGTTCTTCCTCTCCATTTCCTACAAGATGCAGATTGGCATAAACAGCTCTGAACTGTAACAAAGCCTGTTATACATTCAGGGATCCTGCGCTGATGTGAGCCCAGGCCTCCGCCACACTCCGATGACTACAAAATTGGACTCTGAGCAAAAATCGTTCCAAGTGCAGAGACGGATGGCGCCGGTGCTGTTGTCGATGGCAGTGGGGGTTACTGCCGAGTCCACGCGTGTGGTCCGATGTTTTATTCAAGCCAGAGTCAAATTGCTGGGGAGTTGTGACAGCTCGTGTTGTTTACAAATCTTTGTCAATTTGTGAAGCCTGAAAAGAGCATATCAACTCTGCAGCAATTCTGTCAGCTCGGACGACTGCGTCTGAAATTTGGATTGGATGAGGAACACATGACTGCGAGACAAAAGGAGGAACCTTTTTCAGGGGGGCAGGTGGGGGTATGGTGGTGGGCAAGATTGAAAGTAAAAGCAATAAAGTGCTTTTGTTTGATTGTCCTTTGATATAATTCTATCATTTTATCACTGAGATCAATACGTCAGATCAAAGTTAAAACCTTTTATGATCAAAACAGAATTTTCAGCCATACAGTGATGTGGTGGTTGGTGTCCTTCCCTCGCTGTGAGGTTGTTGGTTTGAAAAAGGGTGTGGGCATATCTTTAGTGTGCATGGGATTCCTCTGCTGGTCCAAAAACCTGCACAAAGACAGTCAACTGTCAAAAGATGGAAATATGGTTGTCTGTGTTTGCCCAATGATGGGCGGGTAACCCACCACAACCCTTAAATTGATTAAGCATACGATGAAGTTATGAATGAGTTTGGTGGTCAGACAACGATGGGCAGTGACAAAGTGATGAGCCAGATGAATGGTCAAGTAAGGACTTACCATTACTTAACCCCACCATGGAATGAATGCTGGTAGAGGTGCAGAAGAGTGGTACCTGGCTATAGAATGGCTGTGGTCGGCCTACCTTGCAGTGCTGCCAACTAAATGTTGGGTTCCTTTGGAGCAGTGGGCAGGGCCAGGACACTAGTCTCCAGCATGGTGGCTGTATGATCAATCGAACAACCAACACCCCCCCCCCCCCCATGTGATTGATCTTGTGATTGACAGAGGTTTGAGCCATACACCTGCACCAGACCCGTTTCCTGTGTAGTGACTTCAGTGATTGTGCATTGGAGGACACCGATCAAGTCCTTGGTGAAGATGCCTGATTGATACAACTAGATAACAGGCCATTTTGGGCGAAAAAGAATGAAGACGATGATTCTTACAATAAAGTGACAATTAAACCGGACACTTCCATCGTTTTCTTCCTATCAGCTGTCAGCCACTTTCAGGTTGAACCTTGTAAATTCTCTTTTTGTGCCAAATGGAAAGGAATTGTCAATGCACTTCGCTCAAAAATAGCAAAAATAATTGTTGACAAGCCAACTGGAAAATAAAAGTATTTGTGAGGGAAGAAATATCCTGACAGTGAGAGCTTGAGGGAAGTCATTGCAAATTCACTTATTAATGGAATTTGAAATGAGACGTTTTAACATAACTCAGATGAGATTAATGGCATTAATTCCGTCAGCAAGATTTTGTGCACCAGTCGATAGAGATTAGTGCAGCAGTGGATGGAGATGGAGGAGCACTTCACCAATATTATGTACGATGGGCGCTTTACAGTGTACAATCGGTTTATTGCAAAATTGACAAAAACATTAGCATTCCTGCAGACAGATAACGCCAGAAGGGGTTTTGGTGAGAAGGCTGTTCAAGATGTAGGCTGTTGATTCATGATTGATAGATACGCTTAAAGAATTGAATCACGAATAGAGGCCCTGAACAAGGTTTTCGACTCGATGATCAATTGGAGCCAGAAGAGCAGTGTGTTTAGAACCAAGATAATGCTGCCTGAATCCTTGTAGTTTAACTTGTCTGCGGCAGTGAAAAACTGGTTTCAGAGGGACGACCAAAGAGCTCAACTCAACCAACCGAATCACAGGACTAAGATTTTGGTATTTGGGATATGTGATATATTAGCAAGCATGTTCGTATCAGCTGATATTCATACTTTTTCTACATACTGGTCTGATAAGAAGCACTGATCGTTTGGGCTTGTAACAAGCAATACAAAAGATGTGGGTTAGATAGATGCTGAGGAGGAAACCATTAGGCAGTCTGGACTTCCCTAAGTCATCTGAAGAGGAGTCTCGAATTGCTATATATGGTGCAAGGGTGATGTGATCTAAAGACAAACTCGTGTCAAGTCTTTTGTCATTTGGCAACCTTTCACACAAAGGCCAATGCTGGGATCAAGAAGCGAGAAGTACAAACTGAGCCACTGCAGTCGGCAAGCACCCATGCAAACTCAGGAATTTGCCAAAGAGCGCCGGTTGGCATGATCATTCTCAGACAAGATGACGGAGATGACAGCTCTCAACGACCAGCCATTCTCCATCAGTGAGATCCACAGATTTCGCGGGCTGATTGTTTTGCATATTTTTATGTTTTTACTGAAGCTCGCAGATGCTTTTGTCTTTAGAGACAAAACTGAAATCTGCAAATATCAGTTTGAGCATCTTCCAACAGAGCTTCGAAGCTTGTTCTATGGCCAACGCTCCACTCTGTACAGCCAATTGCACCTACTGCAGACAACCAAACTCATTTGCTGAGCTCCTCTCAGTGTATTATGAAAATAAATACTCTTATGTTTGGTGAACAATGTAACACTTAGGAGTCCCAGTCAATGGAAGGGATAACACACACTCGGCTGGCATCCTACACTCTGTCAGTCTGAGACTCTGCTGCACGCCACTTACTTGGCTTCCTCTGTATGGTTTGTATGAACTCCAAGTGTTTTGCCTTGGAAGAGAAAAAAACCCCCAAAACATCTGTCGCATCACTTTGTAAATTCACTGTAAATGTCTCAGCAACCATATGCTCCGGCTCATCTGCTGCGTCTGTATCTCTGCAGGATTGAGGAGGCCTTGTCAGCTAAACTCCTTCCTCCTTGGAGGAAGATCTCCTTGCAATACTCGTGTATGCTGCAATTCAACATGGCACTAATAGCGGCATATGGTGACCGGCGGGTGGCACTTTATTTATTTCTTCTTTTTTTTTTTTCACAGTCTTTCTTTGTGTTACTTTAAATTCTGCACACATGAGAATGCTCAAGAAATGAGGCAGCAGGTATTACTTACCGTGTCTGTTGGTAATTCATAATTCATTATACTTTAGGTACATATGGAGCCCTTGATTGGTGCTGAGAAAACAGCTGTCACCGGATTTAGCGCCTCAAAATGAACGTGTTGAAACACACGTCACATTTCAACATGGCCTGTGCGCAGCCGTGGGATTCTGTCGCTCGCATGTGTTCTCATATGTTTCTGATGGAGACTCGGCTGGATGAGTTGAATGAAAAGATAAACAGGCCTTTCTAATCCAACAAACTTATAGAAATTTATACTCTTTCAATGTAAAGTCCTTATAAGATAAAGAAACACACTGTGCATTACCGTGTCCATCTTTGTGAGAGAGAGAGGGAGAGAGAGAGAGAGAGAGAGAGGGAGAGAGAGAGAGAGAGAGAGAGAGAAAAGTGTGACATATTTGGTCCCTGCTGGAGCTGGTTGTTACTTTCCTTTACGTCAGAGACATTTTCAGACTGAAACTTGAAATGTGAAGTGAACTCAACATTAGAGGGGAAAACAACCGAGTCTCATCATGTGTGTTTCCAAGGCACTGGGCTGCTTTGAACGAGTCCTTCTTTGGACACGTAGATAAAAGTGCCCTGGGCGCTTTCCCGATCTTTATTGAATTACAGCGGGCATGACGACATTGTTATGCATGCGCCAGAGCCTCCCTTGGTAAAGATAAAATACACTCCAAACGCTCAAAATTGTTCATGATGCACGGTTGGTCAGAGAATCGAGATCAAAGCCCCTCAAGCAGGAAGTTCTGTAAAAGCAGTTAAATAATGGAGCACAGACATGCAGCGTTAGATATTGTAGCTTACATCAACTCTAGAGTCCAGCGAGTGATGTAGCTCTATTTCAAGGACCGCCTGCCAATGCTGGGGCTCTGAAGGCTCTGGGCAGTCGACGCAAGACTCCCGAAAGACGCGGAAAGACAGCTCAGACAGCTTCTGAGAAGACGGGATTGAAAGGCAAGACACAGAGCGAAGGGACCCGAGAAGGAAGACGTTAGCGAGACAAAGAAATATGTACCTGTAGCTCAATGAGAGCCAGGCACTTTTTTTTCCCCCTTCAGCCTGACTACAGGGTAGCTCTGATCTCTGTCAGCAGCAACCTCGTCCCTGCATGGCGGTATTTAGTCGCGAGCTGACACTCCTTTTCTGTGGTTCCTAATTGAGCAATATCGCCGGCTTACTTAAAATCTTTCGGCGACTTTGCAAAAACTTCTGATGGCTTGACTGGTGGAGCTGTGTGACACACTACAGACACACCTGAGCTCATAATAAGAGGGAGTTTCGACCTGGTCATGTCATGGAAATTGGCCTGGTTTTGGAAAATGTACCCTTTGTGCTTACGCAGAGTTGTGTGAGACACTTTCAATTTGTCAAGTTGCAGTGGAGACTGTAGGACCAGGGCGGGGAATCCTGGTCGTGGGCGGCTTTATCCTTGCATGCATTCAAATGTGTCTTTTTGAGCCACAGTTGAAGTCTCCATACAGAGAAAAGCCAGAGTGATTTTGGTCCATTTCAAATGGAATACCTTGCTTTGATGGATTGTTTTTGTGTTAAGTAGCATTCCATTTAATGTTCAGTACAATGTAGTTCTGTCACATATAAATATGTAAACAGATGCCACAAGCTCTGACTATAAAATAGTGGCAAATAGTTAAAGCAATAATAATAATAATAATAATAATAATAATAATAATAATAATAAAGCAGAATATCAGGCAGCAGAGGGCGTGGTGCTCACAAACCTAGGTAAAGCTGGGTGCTTATACACACACACACACAGATTTTCTCTCAAGCCTGCCAACCAGGGCTTTAAATAGGTGGCCTTTTTTTACCTTTTATCATCAAGTACCCAAACTGGTTGAGGGCCGAGGTCTTGTTAAAAAAAAACCCACCCCAAACAAGTGACCTTAAGCTGGAGTTTTTCTAGGCCCATTCCTGGGTGGAATTCCTCTTCTGCTCGTGTCATGCTGTCATGACAGAGAGAAATCAACTTAAATCCAAGATGAGAACGTTTGATATTCAATGACGGAATCAAAAGATAATCAGAATCCAGGCAAAAGGGGGCTGGCATGAATAAGGAAAACAAAATTGCAGAAAGACTCTCAGATAAACTGGGCAATCTGAGCACACAGAAGAAGGGGAGAGCAGAAGACACACAAGAGGGCAGGTGACACGAGACAAAAGAGCAGGGGACACATGAGAAAAGGAACAAAGACCGAAGGAAGGGACAGGGGCAGGAAGGGACCCCCCCCCCCCCAACAGACCTATTAACGCACCTGCTTCCAAAAGCAACAAGAAAAATGAATGGTTGAAGTCTTCAAATATAAACTGAACATGGCTCTCTTGCCATTTACCAGACCAGCAAACGCTCAAGAGTCTGTTTGACCTGCCCAGCCTATTTTCCCTTCAAGTCAACATGTACCCGTCAAGTCATCCTTTCAGTACTCAAAATCCAATTCCTGAAAAAAGCGCCTTTCGAATTACAGGAAAACAGCATTCAGATTACACATTCCTCTCTTTTTAAATCATTTAATCAGCTTCGTCTTACCCAGAACACCAAATTTAAAAAGGCTTTGCCTGTTTTGGGCTTCCCAGCTTCAAATCCATTTCTCGTAAAATCCTCACAAACGGCTCAACAATAAAAACACAGGAGGGAAAAGAGGTCTATGAAGTTTTTAATGTACAATAGGAAACGTGGCATTTGCTTTTAGTGGTGGAGAAGGCCACATGTAGTGAGATAGTATGGATCACAGAATTCAACAGAGAAGAATATCAATGGGCTTGAAGCATGGTGTGGTATGCTACTCAGGCTGCAATGGATGGGAGTGATGGATGGGGCAGCTCTGACGGTTCATAAAAGAAGTGGTGAAAGTGCATGGATGTGCCGGAAGATGTGAGGTGCTGTCAGCGCAGGTGAGAGAGACGAAAGGGGAGAGAGAGTGAGAGAATCGCAGAGAGAGATGATTTGAGAAGCCTAGAAACACTACCCAGGTTTTCCCAGCCCCCCCCCCACACACACACACACATAGAGTATATGATCATGGCCTTGTACCTCGCTTGCCTTTACTTTTTTACTTTACTTTGAGTTTTTCTTCCAGAAGCGCTGCTGCACTTTATTCAGAGAGGTGACATGCTGTCAGTGTCTGTATGTGTGTCTGATTCAGTGTTACAAGTCAGCACCTACAGTACATTATGATTAGTCGCTTTGAAGAACGGCCCCAACCTCTTTGTACTCCAGGTCATTTGTGATGGACTCTGTAACATTTACAAAAGAAGTGGCCAGACCCTGGTCCTGAGGGGACTCTTGTGTGACTTCAGTGTGTTTCTGCTCCTACACATCTGAATCCAATCAGTGTCGTCATGACACTCTGCTTAGAGCCTGCTAACAAGCATCTCATTACCATCAGCCATTTTGAATGTGGCCTTCACTTTTGTGGTAGAGTCCTTCATAGCAAGGTAATTGCAGGACTGACTTTTGGTTTCTGTTCGACCTAGGTGGTTCACTCCAGAGCAAGTTTAGTCCAGGAGAGAAGCTCAGCCACACTGGGCAAGAACTCAAGAACCCCCCCCAGACACACACACTATATAGTGAGACCATATTGTCAGCCTGCTAACCACTGGGATGTCTCAGATAAGATAAAATAAAACAGACTATATTCATCTCACAATGGAAAAATTCACTTGTAAAGACTAGCTCTTCCAGGGGAAAACACAGGGGGTGCAGAAAGAAAGGAAAATGGTGCTTCAGAAACAATAAAGAAGTTTAAAATAGATTAAATTAAAAATAGTGGCATCATATGTACAGTTTATTTTTGTTTTGTTTGGTTGTTTGTTTATTGTCAGACAGTGGTCAAGTGGCTCTCAGGTGTTTGTTAAACTTGTGTGATGTTGTACAGTCTGACAGCAGCAGGGATGAATGACCTGCAGTTAAGCTCCCTCTTGCACTGAGGGTGTATCAGTCTCTCACTGAAAGAGCTTCACAGCTCTTTCACCATCCGGTGCAGAGAGTGAGAAGTGTGTTCCATGATGGATGTGAGTCGGACTAACACCCTCCTCTCAGCCACCTCCTGTCCAGAGTCCGGTCGACAGCCCAGGACAGAGCTGTCCCTCCTGTCCAGCTTGTTCGGTCGCTTCCTGACCTGCTCTGTGCTGCTCGGGGCCCAGCAGACGACAGAGTTAAGGACAGCAGAGGCTACCACAGACTCGTAAAAAGTCTTAAGCAGAGGCCTGCACACTCCAAAGGACCTCAGGAGGTGGAGGCAGCTCCGGCCCTTCTTGTACAGGGCAGAAGTGTTGTCAGACCAATCCAGTTTATTGTTGAGGTGAACACCTATTTGAAACTTTCCACTATCTCAATGCCCTCTGGATGTTCACCGGTGAGTGTGGTGATGGCTTCCTCCTGAAGTCCATCACCATCTCCTTCATCTTACTGGTGTTTGAGCACACGTGGTTGCTCTCACATCAGTCCACAAAATCCAGGATGAAGGACTGGCAGGTCGTTCCCCTCCGATACCCAGCCCACGATGGCCAAGTCCTCTGAGAAATTCTGCAGGTGGCAGGTGTCCGTGTTGAAGCTGAAGTCCGAGGTGCAGAGGGTCAAGAGGAAAGGGGATAGGACAGTGCCCTGGTGCTGGATGCTACTACCTCTGACTGACAGCCGTGAACGGTCAGTGAGGTAGTCAACGGTTAGCACTGGCCAGAGGTGTTGAAAGCACTAGAGAAGTCAAAGAACATGACCCTCACAGCACTTCCAGTGGTCTCCAGGTGGGTGAGTGACTGATCTTAACAAGGTGTGAGGTCAGGGCGACTGGTCTGTAGTGGGCCGGGGGAGGAGGGGACAGGTGTCCATGTGGCAGGGGACAGTGTCGTGCCTGGGTGCACGTTTGTATAAGCCGGTCCTACAGGCTCACACGGGGCACCAACTATGTTGTGCTTTATAGCAGGGGAAGTTGGGTTATACACAGTTTATTGATTGCTAAAAGCAATAAAATTATAAATTACAATTATCAATTATAATTTAATAACTACGGGACAATAACCAGAACAAACAGTGTCTAAGTAAAGGAATTTATCAAAGAAATTACTAAATTTCCAGGGGTGAAATCGAACACTGACTGAGCACAAACTCAAACCCACCAAGTGCCTCCGATTTCATCCCTTCTTTTTTATAACGCGTCCCAAGCAAGCAAGCCCTAAGATTTGTGCAGCTGTGAAGAGAAGACTTGCAGGGTATTCTGAGTAGATCAAAGCTGGTCTCCACCATGCCCACTCCACCATGCCCACTCCTTCTTACCTGCAGGAATTGACAGCAGTTGTCACCAGAAAAAGTACACAATAAACACTCAGAGATTTCTCACTTCAGACACACAACAGTTTAATACAATACCATACACCGTCAAAAAACACAAGTCTAAGGCAGCTACAGCTAAGCATAATACAAACATGAAATCACACATCAGAAGCAGGTCACGACGGTACCAGGTCAACCAGTCGGGTACTGCGTGTGTGTGTGTGTGTGTGTGTGTGTGTGTGTGTGTGTGTGTGTGTGTGTGTGTGTGTGTGTGTGTGTGTGTGTGAAAGGGGGACCGAGGCAGGACTATAGTGACGTCCTACTTACCTCACGTGCTCCCTTGAAATGCGCACACAGTAACTCCAACCACCAACATGCACTGACACTCACGAAAAGGGGAAACTCGACTACACGGCTTATACACACACTCTAATGATCACGGGTCATACAGAGTCGTGTACGGGTCGGTGGATCGCGGTGGTGTTGATTGTATGAATGTGTGTAGGTTAGTAAGGAGAGAGAGCGAGAGCGACAGAGAGATACTTAAGGTCTGGGAAAACTTCTCGCTGTGCCTCCAACGAGAAGTTATGGCCTGTACGTAAAAACACAACCAGCAGCGCAAGGTTCATTCTGTGAATTCACAAACAGCTCCTGGGGGCAACAGCTTAGTTACAGCACGGACTCGGCAGTCCAGGGAACAAGGAAAAGTAAAACAGTTTCAAGGACACAAAACACAGTCCATGCTAAATTAATTGTCTCTGCCCAGACACAAGGTCTCTTACTTGTGTGACAAGGGGGTCTGCCAGATGGGGACAGTAGCTGGGTTGTCCAGCTTCCTTTGGAAACTCCCTGCAAAGTGTCTGGCAGAACACTCCGCAGTTCTTTGCTCTTCTAGCAGTTTGAATTGCAGCCTAGCTCGTGGTTTGCACCTGGAGTCGTCCCGGGGTCGCTCACCTCCAGGTGGTCACGGAGAAAAGGGGTGGACGAGAAGGGATGAATTTGAATTCGCAATTTATATTTCCCCAGGCTGCATCGGCAGGCCCCCCATGGTTTTGCCGGAACCCAGCCAATGAGGGAGGTGACGCAGCTTTGGCGGGCAAATTCTTTGTGTGCGATGGGGGGGGTCCTCATGTAGTCGGATCGTACCATTCACACTCATCTGGGGGGAGGGGGGGTGATGCTTACATGGTGCAGCCCAACAACAGGAAACATTAGAAGCTGGACTATCTTCTGCTCTTCTCTGTCCCAAGAGTTGAAAGCCCTCTTCTTCTAGTTCAGGAGGACCTTCAGCTCAAGGTTCACTCAGGGGTGGTTGTTGCCGCTTCCTCTGAGTTGGCACAGTGTTGTCAATGCAGAAGTTCAGATAGCCAGTGATGCAGTGGTTGCGGTCCTCGATGTCCTCAAATGGAAGTTATGGAACATGTCACAGTCCGCGGTCCTGAAGGATTCCCTCAGTCTCTCAGTAGCATCCTCAGTCCACAATTTCACTGACTTGTTCTGCCCTGGTTCTCTCACCCTCTTCTCACCCTTGGGGTGTCTTGGGGGCACAGGTAGATGAGATTGTGGTCTAATCGTCCAAGCAAGGGGAGCGGGGCAGAGGTGTAAGCGTCCTTTACAATTGATCAGAAAAGGGTCAGGGTTCTATTGTCTCTGGCCGCACATGTGACGTATATTTGAAAGTGAAGAGAGTGACCTGTTATTAAAGTGACTAGGAGCACAGCGTGGGGATGTTGCATCTGCATTCTAGTCACCGCGCTGTGGACCCACTCACAAGCCGCAGTCGCGTCAGCCGGAGGAGGAATGTACACGCAAAACACAATTACGTGTCCAAACTCCCTCAGGAAATAGTACGGTCTCCTGCTCACCACGAGTATCTCCAGGTCCAGGGAGCAGAGTATTTCCCTCGAATGAACATGGGTTGTGTTGCACCATCTCTCGTTAACAAACACTGCCAGGCCCCCACCTTCATGCTTGCCGCTCTCCGTCACACTCCGGTCTGCATGCACCAGTTTGAAGCTGGTCAGGGAAACCCCAGAGTCCTGTGTGTGTTCATTTAGCCACGTCTCCGTGAGGCACATAAGGCTGGTACATCCTCTGATTCTGGGTCAGCATGGTCAGCTCCTCTGTCTTGTTGGCAATGGAGCAGGCATTCCTCATAACCACATAGGGGACATACAGCAGCCTCTGCCAAACTGCCAAACACATGAGAACACATTTTACACATATGTTGCTTTAGCTGAACACCTAATGAAAACACCCGTTTTTGCTTGACTTTTGATTGGCTGCAGCCCACTGCTGCTCTTGTGTTTAGTTAGGAGTTAACTGTTAACAGCATTTGACAAATGGTAAGAAGGAATTGAACCAAAGGGATGAGCAAAGGTTAGATTTTATTGGGGTTTTTTAATGTTGGTTGACTTTATAGGTTGTTCAACACATATTTCTCAAACTCAGCAGCCCAACCTGACAGACTGCACTGTTTTTCTTATTTTTCAAAGTGGATATGAGGGTTTGGATGGAAGATCTCTCACTGTGTTTACTCCCACCAATATTGGTCACAGTTGAAACATATTTGGGTCATAATTTCTGGAAAAACAACAATGTATTGTGTGTGTGTGTGCATGTGTGTGTGTTTTCTTTTTTGGGGTCTGTATTGATGCACAGTGGGGCAGTGAATTTACAGCATTGAAAGTGAAAAAGAACCACAATCCTAGGCACTTTCACAGCTTCTCTCTCTCTCTCTCTCTCTCTCTCTCTCTCTCTCTCTCTCTCACACACACGCACACACGCACACACGCACACACACACACACACACACACACACACACACACACACACACACAGAGTTGTTTTTTCTCCCCCATTTTCGAAGAGGAAGAAGCCTCCTGAGTGTCTAACAGTCCGAAAAGCACACACAAACACACCCACGTGTTACCTTTGTCATTCAGTCAGGGTGTATTGATCGAAAAGTACAGAGTTTAGACTGCACACAAATAGAACGCAAACAATTGATTTTGTGCCAGGTGTGTGACGGAGCGGTGTACATTAGAGACAGCTGAAACGAGTGGAAAGCGTACGAAGTGGAGGAGGTGAAGAAGGTGTCTGGTAAAAAACAGAATTAAAAAGGCCTGTTTGCTGTTGCATCAGAATGCAAGTAATACGATCGAGGTTCACACTGATAAGTGCAGTGGTCGATCTCAAACATAGTGACAACAGAGCAGCTTGACAGCTTCATTTCTTAGACTGACATCACAGTAAAAACATGAAAACAGTTGTTAGGCGAAAACAGCAGGTTTACAGTCCAGAGTTCGATAACCAACAGCAGTGTGACAAAATGATCCGGGGATGTAGTTGGGGACAGGCAGGGGTCAGGCACAAAACAGGAGAATCCAGGGAGACGAGGCAGCCCATCAGGTACTGATTACCACTCCCCTTTCTTCGGACCACCAGGAGTTCAGGACCATATCCATGGAGTATCAATCCAAGATGTGGGGGAGGAGGGGGACTTGACTCTGGGACGAGGGGGGCTGGTCTTGACAGGTTTGATATGGCTGGTATGAAAAGTGGGGTGTACCCTCATTGGATGGGGGAGCTTCAGCCATACAGAGTTAATCACTTTTGAAAGAGGGATTGGTCTGATGAGATTTGGAAGAGGCTTACGTATACCCACTACCCTGGCTGGTTCTCAGGTGTGAAGGCACGATGCCAGTCGGCATTGAGCTTGGGGCATGCGGCTGCCCTAAGGAGGTTCTGCCACGCCATTCACCATCCTTGGACGAGGGCAGCAGTTGAAGGGACATGGTCGATAGATAGAAAGAAAGAAAGATAGATCTATCTAGATAGATAGATAGATAATTTTTTATTTACTGTATCTTATTACTCTAAACACACATTTCATAGCATACTAGTATTTTTTGTGCCAATTAGACCAACACACCAGATGCATCAGCATGGTTGAGACAGATGCAACTACAAAATGCAATTTTGTGAGTTGAAAGTTGTCATTTCAAAAAAGTTCAACCAGAAATACAGGCAGGATGGAGGTTGTGTGACAAATATCGTTTGTTTGGTAAACAAAATCATGGAAGAGCCTCAACATCTTTTTCTGTTCGATTGTATGGATCGCTGTCACAAAGATATATCCACAATTTGAACATTTGTACTCGTAACGTTAAACACGATCTCAAGATCTCAGACCAATGGACTCTCAACAAAACAAGAAATGACTCTGGGTCATTAAAATGGGTGTCTGAATCTGATCCAGTCACCGGCTATCAGGGAAACAGCAGCAGATTTTTAAAAAGTTGTATACTTTCAGCAGCTACGGACCATCCGCATGTAAATTATTGTATTCAACACTTTTACAAAAGCAAACATAATCACTGAGTAAGTGGTTTATTTGTTTTTGATGAATTATAAAACACAAGAATAATAGTGTGCCATCTTTTTAGGTCTTTGCCAGATTTTTTTTCGAAAGGAGACGAGAGGCAAAAGGCGTTTTGCACCATTTAGGATGAAAGAGTCTGGGGGAGAGCTTTTTTCGTGAACTTTTTTCCTTCTTGAAAAACATTATGATAAATGACCAAAAAACAGGACAGGAAGTGCCACTCATGACACAAAAACGTGACACATTCAGAGGTACACGACATTCATTGACTGTCTTGCGTCAAGTCATGTCTCAAGAGAAAAAACACCCATCTTGACACAAGATGAATTAATATTCAAATAATGATATACACAGTTGTTCATAAATTTGAGTTATTGCATTGAAGCTTTAACTGTTTAACTTTTAAGTGCATATCCTAGACTAGCTAATATCTATGCTGGCTGCATGCTGCACAAGTTCACAGGTATGTAGGAATATTGGATAAATTTCAAAATACTCTATGAGTAGTTACTCTATATTCAGGTGTGTTTAGTATTCAAAACCTTTCCACTTTAGGTGGGAGTGGGCAGCGGAGCTTGGTTGTTATCCCTCCATACCTATATGGATAGACTGGCCAGCAGCTAAAATCAGTGAGCAGGAATGGAAAATACACATTGTACATGTGTCCTCTCCAAGAAAAAAAATTGATACAATCCCATTACCACCCGAAGCAAAAGAGTTTGAGAACATGCCCAAAGCCCAGTGTACAACCTGCAAGAAAATTGGTTGGAGGGGGCGGGGCTTGACTGGTCGTCAGGAGTGATGATGACTGGTGAAACGTTGTACTGTACCAGACAATTGCCAAATAAACAGTTTTAGGCCAGATTGATTGGACAAGTTAAACTGTCGGTTTACTTCTGTTGACGTCAGAGATTCCAGTCATGTCAGGCTCTATCCACACGTCACCTCCTCTAACTGATAGCGTTACGAAAGCGTCTCTTCAGGTAAAAAAAAGATCCGCTCCATCATAAGCTATCTCTGCTACCAGTGATAGTCTTTGGTCAGAACATGTGGGCAGTCGTCATGAAGTTTTGAACAAGAGGCCTTTGTTACTGCGTCTGTCTCCTGAGCTGATAGCAATAAAGCCCGTTGCTTGAGCATTGAGTTGTGCACCTTGATTGAGAGAACAGTAGCAGGAAGCTTGGAAAAAGGGAAATTCATTCCTAACATTGTTCCCCCGTTGTCAGTGGCTGGAACCAAACAGCTTTCACTGCATAATGTTTAGAGATGGGTTCCTTCTGATAAGTCGTTTGATTGCTTGTTTGTTCTCTGTTTGGCTTCTCTGTATTGATGAGGGCATGAATTTTGCAGGAAGCGTGGCCTGCATGATTAATGCTGACAAATCAAAGTCACACAAGTTTGAATCAAAGACACTTCCGAGGATGAGAATAAACTCACCATCAGTCGTCAGGGCTCATGAATTAAAAAAATATCATTTGCAGAGGGGACGCAGTGATGGGGTACGGCTCTGTCAGCACTGGCATGGGGCTAACTGACAGACTGAGCCCCTTGCTGGGAGGTTGATATGGATACAGGTGGCTCTGACATCTTCTCAGCCATTGATTGATCATAAGTCAGACAGACACAGGGGGGAAAAATAGTGTCCTGGCGAGGAGGTCTGACGTCAGAGGTGGGGTCGGGGGGGGGGGGGCTTGTCATGCTGGGGCCAAATGAGGGCAGAGGTCATCCCTGCTGAAGCAGAAGCTGCCTGAGCAGCCTCTGACAGCCTAACACAGCTTTGTGCTGATATTTGGGTTGAGTAGACAGGTGCAACTGTTTTCCCTCTGATTGACTTTGACTGTTGATCTCTGTCCCCCAATCTGATTTTTTACAAGCACTGCAGAGAGGCGAAACGCTAGCAGACACACCTACTAACCCAATCCGAAGATAAAGTAAGAAAAATGGCAAAAAGGTTAGGACCATGCAACCAAAGGGCTCACGTTGGTCAGACGGAAAGAAGGTCGACTCAGTGTTGCCATCTCCTGAGTAACTAATATTGCTATTCGCTGTTGCAAAAGTGGCTAAATTGAATCACAACCCAATCAGCATAACTGGTAATTTGACGATGCAGGATGAGCGGCAGATTTTGCTCAGGCATGAACTTTTTGCTGTCTGGTTGTGCTGCGGTTTGTCGTGTCACTTCCTGATAAGTCACAAGATTTGTCACTTGTGGCTTTTGACAACAGCAACAACAAGATTCAATTCAGAAGGGGAAGACAAAAAGCTAATACTATGTGATCAATAAAAAAGACAAAATACTGTTACCATAGTCATCTAAAAAAATATGAGTATGAGACCTTGTCACTTCCAATTGTATCAATCAAGTGTTAAACAAAACAAATTTAGTACATTAAGGCCCAGAAGGACCCAAACCTTGTAAAAGTTTACACAGCAGGGCGATGAGCAAAGCACCTACCACGCCTGGAAGACCTGTGCAACTCTTCAGACAGTAATCCATAGACCCCCCTTTACCACCAGGACCCACTCAGCCGCACTCAGTGTCTGGCCGTGATGTGATCGGACCTGCTGCCACTAGATGTCCCCTCAAACTCTGCCTCGGCTCCACCTGAGTCAAATCAAGCTGAAAATCACGCCATTGTTACTCTGGCAGACTGGCCACTGATTGGCCAGTGAGTGGCCCTGACTGATCACCTGTTGCAGCTTCACTTGCAGGACCTCCCTCCCCATCACCACCACCACACACACACAAAATCACTCTGTGTTTTTTAAAAGGTTGTTCCGAGGGTGCAATTCAATAGTCATTAGCAGGCTTCAGCCAAGCAGGATGGTGACATACTAATTTAAGTCAGGTGCTTTTGGAGCAGAGAAACATCAAAAACTTTTTGCCCCACATCCATATGTTTCAGTGTCTTTCAGCACGACACTAAATGTCACGTTGTTCCCTGATGGTGTGGGAAAGCATGTGTGAGATTTTGCTGGAATGTTCCTCACAGGCATAGAACATTTACATATTTTATGAAGAGTTCAGATTGGCATTCTGAGTTCTTTAAGACTGTATTCTTGGAATAAAACAGTGACACGAGCTTAATATATCTGTGCCCAGCACTGTGTTTCCAAAAAAACCAACCCAAAATAGATCTTAAGTTATCATTTTGGAAAAGCGGACAAGGCGCAATCCACCGGTGGCGTGTTTAGAGTTCGATTAGTGGATGAAACGCCATCTGTTTGGTGTTAGTTTTAAATATTCATTATGTGAAGCTTCTAACTGTGTCTGAGTCAGAGTGAAAGGAAAGCCCAGAATGTCCCGGAATAGCTTTTCTTGAAGCTTTTCTGGACATTCACTGAAAACTCCACACTTTTGTCCCTCTGCCTGTGGAGGCGTCTCAGTCTGAGCACAGCGTCCAAGAGAAAAATGCGGACCCGAGGGATCGAGTTTGCAAATTTAAGTTTCCTCCATGAGAAGCAGTGTGATCTTACATTAAGATCACCCGACAAGGATGCAAAACAATCAAACAAACACCCCCCCACACACACACACACACACACTTTATCCATGAAACTTTGACATAATCATTAGCACAATTTTCCAAGAGTCTTGAAAAGTATTTTCTTTTCTTTCTTAACATAGAGCAAAGGAGTTGAATAAAAATGAAACTAAATGATGAATCATCAAAAGATATCAAAGGGCTCTCTCAGATATATGCAGGGAAAAGACCAAAGAAATTAATTTTACACGAGTTCTTCCAGATGATTTAACAAGTGGCTCCCACACAGGGGTTCGGGATTGGGGACCCCCTTTTAGGGAGTGAAGAAAGATTGTGTGTGTGTTCTGAATTCTTGTGAGGATTGGAAGTCACTGATTCAAATGCACAACTGTATTACTAATGGTTTATGTTTACCGCAATTCACTGAGTGAAACACAACTAAACCTGAGATGTTTTTTTCACTTCCTGTCGCTTGTGTGTACAGTTAATTACAAAATAAATTATTGCACATCGAATTGCAACTTAAAACAACGAATTTTACTTCACTGTTTTGGACGAATGCTTCTCTGAAAAACAAAGTACAGTTGATGGTAATGGGCCAAGGAACAGACTGTGTACCATGAGGCCATTCATGAAGCAACATATGAAGGGTTCACAAACGGACGTCAAAAGTAGTAAAGGTGGTTTGAGTATCTTTGTTGTTTGGATTGATTGAAATTGGTGGAAGAGACTGCTGGAGAGCCTCAGGACTGCAGAAAACTGCAGGGGTGTGTTTGAATGGAAGTTGAAGACTCACCTCAAAACCAACTTTTATTGACTGGCTTTTAACTCAGCTCTCGTTTCAGCTGTTTGGGTTTTGGTTTCTTATTTCTTATTTGCCTTGCTGTGTTTATTGTTGCTTTGACCTCCTCCATGTGTCCATAATAACAACCTGCAAATGCTAATGCCAATGATTGTAATAAACAAATCCAGAACAACCATCCCACCCCAACTCACAAACATGTATCTCAATATAAGATTTCATCATTCAACCTCTTGGTGCAAGAAACTGATATCAACACAATGGCAGTAAATAAGGGGCTTGTGGCATGAGAGTAATAAAGGCCAGTTTGCTAATAACTCACCAAATGAGGATGATTTAAATCAGTGTTTGACATAAAGTTCTCCAGAGTCAGTGACAAAATTCTGGCATTGCAGATGAGATTTGGCTTTCTTTTTTTCTTTTTTTTTTTTACTGAGGAAACCCACATCCTTCTGCTCATACCACAAATGCATGTTTCCTTTCATTTCTGGCACAATTTAAAAGGAAAAAAAAATGTTCCAGCAACATAATTCTTCAGGGCCTGGAGCTTTGTTTCCCACTTAAAAAATACAATCTATCGACGTATTATAGGGCTAACTTGTACTTTGGTCCCTACTTCTCCTTTATCTACATTAGTGCCTCTCGAACCTCTTTGGTTCTTCTCCACTGTGAACAAAGGAGGCATTTTCACACCACACCTTCCCTGATCGACCCAACAAGAATCGTTCCACTGATTTTTTCCTACCTCATGTTGCGCCCCACCTGTCATGTCTCTGTTCCCCACCACTGGGGCACGCCCCACACTGTGAAAGTCTTGGTTCCCCATGAATCACAACCTGGAGACGGGAATTGTTTCATCTTTGAAAAAATAGAAATGGATAGCTTGATCCTTTCAGCGACTAAAAAGCATGGGGGCAAGATAGTGACAGAAGGATGATGGGAAACAAAGAAGGAAGACTTACTGAAGTGATTAAAACACACACACACACACACACACACACACACACACACACACACACAAAGGCATCCCAGGGGAGGCGCGATCCTCTCCAACAGTGCCGAGGGCCTGAAAAATGGCTGCTCGTTCACAGCTGAAAAGCATCGTAATTGGTCATTTTTCAGAATCGTTTTAATTATTAAAACAGGATTTCTGCTCTAACAGAGATAATATCGGACCTCTTCAAAACAGGAGTAGAATCCAATTTACCCCCCACCCCCCCACCCCCCCGGTCCACTAGGAGCAGGAGGATAAGCGGAGACACAGACTTTATTATTAAAAGTAGAGCTGTCCTCATTTCAGCGAAGGATGAACTGTGGGGTGGCAGGGACGTAGGGGCTGTTATGGCCTTGCTTATCGTTTGTCATGCGGACTGCACTTTGGGGAGGATTGGGTTGAGGGGGACCTGCACTTTATGGCCATGAGTGCTGGTGACGTCCTCACCATGAAAAGCTTTGTGTCCCTCCCACCGATAGACACAATATGTCCCTTTTAGAGCTGACAGCCTTCAGAAAGAGGTTTGTGTCATGAATTAACCTGGATTTGGACATTCCAGTGTGAATTATTGTTAATTGTTAACATAGAAATGAAAAGAAATAAAATAAACATGTTTATTTCTATGAAAAAAGTTCATTTCAGTTTCAAGTCCTTCATCAAGTCCTGAGCACCACACTCAAACCTGGAAAAAGCCTACTACAGACTAACAGGATGCTTGAAATAGCTAAGATCCAATGTTGCCAGTTAGGAAGTGAAGAAATATTGAACCGCTGCAGCAACTTTATTATGGACTGACCCATGGTCAGGTGGGAGCTGGTTCGGCAGGAGCAAGCAATGTGCTCATTTATCAGGTATGAAACTGGTTTTCGACTGAAACAGATTGAGTCTCTAATTCCCACTCGATGCTAAATTTGCCAGCTCGGTACCGAAACATACATAATTTATGATTTGCCATTCTTTTTGAATATGTTGATCAGTGATGTGTTTTATTTTGAAAAAGCACACGATTTCCCAGTTTTGAAAGTAAAATAAATAAATGCATATAAATCCCTTGTTATCCTGATGTGTATGTCTACATATTGAGACTTTACTTATATGATTAGATTGTGAATATGACTTGTATTTATTTACAAAGACCCTAATTTGGGGGGGAGGGGCATTGGCCTATAGGGCTAAATCCCATTAATAATGATATTGAGGGTAGACTTGAGCATCACCTTGATGACTAATGTGTATTGTTTTGTCTCTATTACAGTTGGCGATCTGAGTAGAGCCCCTGTGTGAAAAAATCTCAACCACAGGGTGCACTTTTGGGTTTTAACTGCATGCATTTCAACAACGGAAGAAGTGATTGGGCTATTAGTGGTTAAAAGTCCTTCATGACAGCCAGCAGCAATGGTCAAATGTCAGAGTCCAGCAGGTGGTAGAATAAACCCCGCAGTAGGGCGGCACAATTATGACCAAAATAATAATCAGGATTATTTCTATCAATATTGTAATCACAATTATTAATCATGATTATTCATGATGTCTGGAAAAAAGCTGTTTTTGGTTTGCAGTGATGATCGTCTGGATTGCCGCTGGCCTTCATGCATTTCTCGTATTTATGCTTGTGAAGTTTTTTCAGGTGATTAAACAAGTTGGTTGTTTTACTCTTCGTGGCAGACACAACTCTGTTACACTCTTTACAAATCACCTGTTCCTGTTCATTGTCACTCGCTCTGAATCACAACTCCAGATC
Organism: Malacoctenus gilli; assembly: GCA_032164315.1. Taxonomy (NCBI): domain Eukaryota; kingdom Metazoa; phylum Chordata; class Actinopteri; order Blenniiformes; family Labrisomidae; genus Malacoctenus; species Malacoctenus gilli. The sequence continues at coordinate 30,427 of JASSRZ010001163.1, forward strand.
AAGACGTCGACCTGTTTTAAGGTACAAGCTCCGCACTGCCAGATGCTGCTGGATGTTCGGCTGTCGACATGACTTGCTGTCATTCGTTTCAACCAACGAGCTGCCACTGTAGATGTACCTGGCTGGAGACTGAAGGGATGTGTGTGCTCGTTAATTTGGCAGCTTAATGAAGTATTACGATGTGTTCGCCCCCTGGTGGTTGGAAGACTACTGGTTGGGAACGTGTGGTGACGAGAGATGCATGCGGCAGAACTGGCACTCTGAATGTAAATATCGCTGATGATCAGGTGCAATAAATTACGCATAATAAAATTGTGATCACAATCAAAATAATTGAGCAGCCCCTACATCGCAGTGACTTGCAACTTTCTGATGATCCTACATTTCATTAATGTCCCCTTAAACGCCACAGACCACATCTTTAAAAAGGTGAGGTAGTGTCCCAATGGCTCCATAGGACCCCGCTGCGGGGGGGGGGGGGGGGGCGGGGG
>JASSRZ010001163.1:30927-42933 GCA_032164315.1 Malacoctenus gilli
GCTGCAGCCCCCCCCCCCCCCCCCAAAAATTATGCTTCGTTGAAATGTGTTGGAGTCGGTGCACATTATTCATGACATTTTCTCTGTTTTATGACCGCTATTACTATTACGGCATTTGCATAGCCTGTAAATAACACTGACTGAAGTCAAAGCTGTTTGTTGGTGACAGACAAGGTCACTGATCTGTGCCTCATGAATAATTGAGCGACCGCGGTGCCAAACAGTACAGCGCTGATGTTAATGGTCCAGATAGACCTGACTGAAGTCATGTCCGCCTGTGAAGTGTCGACATTAAGGCAACGCCACTGAAACTAATTGCGAGCCGGAAGTTAATGTGCAGCTGTGACCAAGACCTTTTCATTGGCTGTGACCACACAGTGCATTCCTCCCTTGATGTGTATTTCCAGTGTTACGTGCTGAACAGTTTCCAACTGTTTTACAAGCATATCACACGCTAATGGCTCCCAACGTAGCACCAACTATTCAATATATTAAAATTTTGTCTTATCTTAAAAGGGATACTTGATTGTCGTGACCAGTTACAGAGGCTGCAGTTCAACGTCAAAATCTGTTTTGACTTATTCACACCATCCATGACATTGATCATTATTTTGCTCTGAAATCTAGAAGTTTTAGTCATCATTACTGCTTATTGTCCTCGACTGGGACTGATCCTGCCCACCTAAAGTCATCGGTGTGGCCAGTAGTTGTTGGAATATGTCATCACCTAATTTTTGATGATTGGATCATTGCCTGGTGTGGGATCAGTGACTTTTGCACAGCCTGGTTGCAGGGTGATATGGATATCGTGTGCCCTACAGCTGCAGCTGGAAGTGTACTGTCACGTTGTTCTTCCAAATGGTGCTGCCATACTGGGCTTTTTTCTGAATCGATCAGTGACAGTGTGGCAAAAATGATGTGCTTTAACCTCGGGGGGGGGGTCTCTCAAACACCAGAAAAACTCAATGGATTGAGTTGATTGAAGAGGTAAGTTGCCCGATTTAGTGAAAAGTCAGAACTCTGACAACACTTGCGCGTGCACACTTTGTTCAGTAAGCAATCAATTCATCTCTATCCTTCAGTTTGCAGAGTTTTGAAGTCGGTTGAAAAAAATTGGGCAATGATGCTCTGCCTCCTTCCTGAGACTGTTCACGGGCCGCGGCATCGTAAAAATGTGCCCCGTGCACAAATCAACCCCTTCTGCTTTTGCTACCACAAACCATATTTACGGCTGTACGTCCAGAGTTTATAGTTCAGCCCACTGAGCCCGTGCACTAAATGCTCTTATAGCCAGAATCATATAACCCTGCTGAGTGTGCGACCGTTTATACCGGGTTGTCAGGGGATCGGGGGGGGTAGGTTGAAATAGTCTGTGTGAATTTATCAGTTTTATGGTGTTTTTTCGAGGTCACACCAAGACTGACTGCAGAGAACGTAATCTCGCTTCTTATATACACCTGGGTATATATGGACCAAATCAAAGCAGCAGTTATTGTGTTTTTTGTTTTTTTTTTTCAAGCAGCACTTCAATTTAAAATATCTGCTGCGAAAACATCCTCTCGGCTGTCCCTCAGCCCACCCACTGTCATTTCGCCAAGACATTAACAACGCTAACGGGTAGAGTGAACAGAACTGGTGATCTGTTCATTGGGGGAAAATATCGGGCGGCCAGTGAATAGTAATGGTTTGGGTATACTCTGCCAGGAAACCTTTGGCCATGCTGGTATTTTCAGCTCCTGAACTTGGACGTCCATCCGGGCAGCAGTTTAAGCAGAGATTACCCGACTCTGCTTTCCTCGAAACTTGCTCGTTCACTTCCGGGGGGGACCCGTAGGCTTTCCCAAGCCAGCCGGATGACGTTGTCATCCTCTGGGTCTGCCTCGAGGTCTCCTACCAGTAAAGTAAATGTCCAGAACACCTCCCCAAGGGAGGTGACCTGGAGGCATCAGAAACAGTTGGCTGAGCCGCATCAGCCAGCTCCTCTTGACGTGGGAGGAGTAGCGATCCTACTCTGAGCTCTTCTCCTTCAAAACTGCCTGTCAGTTGTCCTAGACTCAAACAGAACTAATGTGTTCATGACATTTTAGCTCCACTTCTTAGGCTCCTGGCCTGTGGACCCATCAGTCGCAGACTTTCGTACCTGATGATGATCAAGGTCAGGACTTGCTCAGGTCGTGCCAGACCAGTTAGGCTGCTGTCGTTCTGACAGTGCTGTGAGATCTTCTTTAATGCACAGGAATGTGTTTCTCTTGTCACTCTTCTTATATTACTCCTGCTGGTGAATACGTTTAGTTTCTACCCTTTCACCCTTCACCCCCCCCCCCGTGCGGCCCCTCTTCTCTCTTTCTCACAACCACTTTTCTCTCTCCACCTGCTTGCGAAGTTTCCCTCTTGCAGCTGCAGGTCTGCTTTAGGATGCCATGTTTTCCCATCGAGTCTGCAGCAAGCAGTAGACTTTTTTGTTGTGTTGCCACTCACTGTTGTTGTTTTTTTCTCTTCTAATATCTCCAAACCACAACTACAAGAAGCAAGAGTTGTGCACTGAAAGCCGCTGTGTGGTTTTTCTCTCGGTGAAAAACTTTTTTGTTTTTTTTTCACAACCGGCAGAATTTGCTCCTGTGGAACCGGTTGGTCTTATTTTTTCCTTTTATTTTACATGAATGCGAGGTGCAGTGCCATTCGATGGCTATGTCATAAGAAATAAAAATTAAAGTGATTTTACAGCTTTTCATGGAAGTGATGGTCCCCCATTCACGTGCACCTGCAACCATTTACTTCTATCGGCTGTGCCAGAGCCCGAATGGCTCTTTTTTTTCCCCGAAATGACATCTCGTTTGAGATGTTGACTTGGCTCCGGCTGCCTGATGTGCTCCGCAAATGTGTGACGGCCCAACCTGATGGCTTTAAGGACCTCGACGGGTATTCTGCTTTCCATGCAGAGTGTCACAGAACACCCCCCACCCCCACCCCCCGTTCTGCGGCTGCAGGTAGTTGATGGTGTCAACATGGTCAGGGATGTTTTTTTAGCAACAGTCGCTGAACCTACAGACACGTACAGGCAGGTAGAATGTTGTGCTCCAGTGTTGTATACAAACGGCTTAATTATGCGAGTGTAAGTTCATCTCTCGCGTGCATTAAGTACAACGTGTCAAGGGACGCACCATGTAATCCAGTGCAAATGTGAACTAAATTGACGTAACAATTATCCTGAAGAATAATACTCATTCGACAAATCAGCTCAGACGTCCTTCTATTCCTCCGCTGGCAATCAAATCAGAACACAAAACCATGCTTCTGCAATGGAAAACATTATATTGATTTTAACTTGTCTTTGCCAAGCAATTAAGCATTAAGGAGGGCTTTATTTCCACTCGGTTAGCTGAATATGCAAAGTCACTTGTGCCACCCCTAGACAGATTTTCTTCTTGGGCAGACTCCCTGAAGCAGATGGAAAACATCCAGCGTCTACCGAGGCCTAAAATAGTGGGTTTCATCAATTGTTCCAAGAGGAGCCTCAACAGCTCCCAAAAGCACTTCCCCAAGTACTGTGCACACATTAGGGCTAATGTGGCTCCTTCCCACGGCTGCTCCACATGTATGCAATTCACATCTTGCAAAGTAGAGCTTTACATCAAGCTGATACGCCTCGTCAGCCATGGCCAGAATATCTGTCACAAGTCACATGTCTGTGAGTATTTTTTTTCCATTGAGAAGAAGGCACTCCAAGGTGTATTCATCCACCTTGTCCCTATGTTACACCCACAATAAGCACCCATGGCAACTGCCATCCTCCTCATCTCTGTTATCAAAAAGCTGCAGCATACTTGCTTCTTGGGATACTGAAACTACTGAACGTAGTTTGTAAGTTCCTGAGTTTTCACGAGACTTGTAATTGAGTTTTATTTGACGGACTTAAATGAAGAATCTTCAGCCTGTTTCACACAGCGGATTCACGTGACTATTATATGGCGCCACGTCCTATTCCCGCCATCAGTCAACCAGAAAAATTGTTCACAGCATCCAACTGAGGCGGCACTGCTTGTGCTTTCACACAGCACGCCGGCTCCGGCAACAGAAGAGGGGATGGGAGCGGCCTCCGCAATAGAAAAGTACAATGAACAAATAAGAAATAATACCGTATTTTCCGCACTATAAGGCACACCTAAAAACCTCCAATTTTCTCAAAAGTGGACAGTGCGCCTTGTTATCCGGTGCGCCTTATATATGGACCAATATGGAACTCCAATAGGTCTCGCAACTACGGTAAGCAGCCGCCGACTTCAAGCCCGCGGTTCATGCTGGGATATATGACTATCGAGGCGGTGGCAACCTAGCAGCACAAGCGTGAGCGCGGCGACGACAGAGAGCAGGTAGCTCCTCTGCAGCGGGGCTGCCGGCAAGGAGCCGCCATGGCCAGCCGGGGGGGTGAGCAGTTTAAAGGAGCCCTATTATGCTATTTCGACTTTTTTCAGCTATTCACAGTGTAAAAGTGTTGAAAGCTAATTCAGACAAGTGAGCAGCGCCCCCTCTTTTCACATAAACTCATGTTTGAGATGTCTGGCATGCCTCTCCATTCAGTTTCAATGGTGGTAGAAACAGTCTGTTTCAGGGAGTTTTTTCAGTTTTTCACTGACGTCACAGGGGGAGGGGCTCGGTGATTGGACAACGTCTGTACGCTGGGCGTATGGGCTCGCTCCTGACAACTGCTCCTGTAGTTAACCAATCAGAGGCGTCCTGCATCTTGTAGGGGTGGGGCTTAATGCGGAAGAGCCTCATTCTTCTTTTTTCTAAAGGGGGGTCTATTAGGGCTGAAGGAGACGATCAAGATATAATGAAATATGGTGTTTGAGAAAAAGAGCTTGATGAATTTCTGTCATTGTGGACTTGCATACGAAGACAAAGACATCCAAAATGTGTGAAATAGGGCCACTTTAAACTCAAGGCAATCATTCACAGAGTAGAACACGGGGATAGAGCAGCAGAGAGAGAATTTAACATTGACGAATCAATGGTGCGGAAGTGGAGGAAGCAACAAGATGACCTGCGCCAAGTAAAGAAGACTGTTTATTCATTTTGGGAGTGAACGGAGTCGTCAGAACCCCGGTTTGTAATCTATTAATAAAGTTTGACTGTCCGATCTGACTGTTTTGTTGACATTCCCTTTAGCGCAGCTCCATTTAATGGATGCATAAAGTAACCCCAGCCTCTACTGTAGCGTCTATTCTATGCGCCTTATAATGCGGTGCACCTTATATATGAACAAAGTTTTAAAATACTTTATTCATTGAAGGTGCACCTTATAATCCGGTGCGCCTTATAGTGCGGAAAATACAGTACTTAAAAAAATGTTGCAAAGGCTTCAAAAAATATTTCAGCAATTTTAATTGAACATTTTTCGTCCTAAAAAGCTTTATTTTCTTCTGGGTTTTTTTTATTTTTGTATGTAAAGCAACATTTATTTTACAAGTATTCTTGCTGAGCCCCTTGATGATTCAATGGCCTGCTGGCGGGACACCAAAATGCGAAAGGGTAAATTATGAATTATTTGCATAATTCAACAGGCCCAAATTACATACTGTCAGTGACAATAATGGATTGATTGTTTGGATTCAACTGTAACCTTCTGAATTCTGAAAATAAACTACTGCTGGCTTCAGCATGAAGGTCCTGTCTTGTTCCTCCTTTGCTGTGTGGCTGCGTAGCTTGACAGCCTGGGAGTGATACAGCAGGGCGCTGAATGACAGCTGCTCAGCCATCAGTCACTCCAAAAAAAAACCCTCTCACCTTGGCTGAGTTGCTGCACTGAGTACAAACCGCTCTGGCTGGACCTTGCCTCATTTGCTTGACAGCGTGTTGACACGACATCTGCTGGTCTGACAATGACGGTTGTGAGAAAAGCACATTCACCTTCCCCCTACATGAACCCCATCTTACCCCCACCATGCGGGTCAGCGATTTTAAATAGCGAGATGTATCGGAAAACAGCATATACATTTGAATACAGACGCTGGGCTCTGATAACCTTCTTGCCTTTGTCTTCCAAACATGTTTAGCCAACAGGATACAGAGTCCTTGTTATAATACAAAGGGGCGCTTGTATTCATGTTGCCCTTCGTTGCATCACTGTTGCTGCTCGCCGCTCTCATCAGGCGCTAATCCATAGATCAATACAGTGTGATGAGCCTGCTAATTAGACCAGTCAAACATTTGAAGAAAAGGCCCTGAAACAAAGGAGCAACACGGTGATCACGCATGGCTGCACTGCATCCGTTTCCACCCTCAGCCACTTCACAACTCATCGTTGTGTTGCATGCCTGTAAAAATAGGAGTTCACATTTCACTCAAGGGAAAGATTTAAGCCTTTGCACACATCAGTCACAGTGTCTTACAATAGGGAATCGAACCGCCCACCTTTAGTTTGAAAGCCGGAGCTGTTTGGCCCACTTGCGAAGGACTGGAGTCGGCAGTCCCCTTTTTTGGTGGCATGTAGGCTCTGGTTAATTGACAGAATCATCAGAAATGAACGTTAGGAGCTCCAATATCAGTGAATGTTTTCACTTTATATTTACCTTCAAACATGGAGATGATTTCCCAGGCTTCACAGCTTGTTAAAGCGTCTTTACAAGCGTCTGTTGCGAATGTAAGAGAATATGTGCAAAAACGGTGAACAATGCTCCTAAAATCAATGCTTTGTGGACAGAAGAACAGAAAATCAGTCACAAAGTGATCAGGCTCGGGAAAAGAAATTGATGTTCAAAAATAAAGAAAAGAAAATTAAAAGCCAAAATTCTAAAATTGAGGTAGAGTTTATAAAATGAACATAAAATGCTGATTTTTGTCTAAAAGATTTTGGAAGTACCACACTGAGCTTCCTGATAAAACCCTGAAAAAAAAAACCCAACTCGTGGCTTATGTTTCTTATTTTTTCCATCATTTAAAAGTTTCCTTGTCAGATTATGTCATCAGCCACGTGCTGTTGTGGAAGAAATATTTGATCAACTTCAACATGGCATGACAACAACACTAAAACTATCCGCGTGTCCCCATTAAATAATTTAGTGTGTGATGATCTGTGGAAACATTTCAAGCAGCAGTTGCATGGCTCAAGCTCCCTTTGCACTCCCTCGCTTTATTTTTTTCTTTATGTTTTGCCACTTTAGATCAGTATTAATGCCATGAAATGTGTTGGGTGTCTTTTTTTCACTAAGAATGCATGTCAAAGATCAGATTGTAAGTTTTATGTGATGCCATTTTTTTTTACATGTGAAGCACTATTAAGTGGTGTCACATCTACTTTGTGCTTGGTCCATCTCCCCCTGCTTCGGAAGCTTGTAGTTGCCAAAAATAAAAAGAGCACAGGAACTTCAAGAGTAACTGCCAAAGCAGTTCAAAAGTGAGCTTTCAAACAAACTCAACTCAGCACACAACCTGGTGATGAGACTGTGGTATCACTAGACATTACGAAGTAAAGTTTGCTTGCTATTACAGGTAAGTGCAATTAGTGAGCACCATGCTTGTCCTTACCTTTGTGGGGCCCTGAGCAAGGCGCTGAACCCATGGAAATTTTAACTTGAGACAATGCACAGAAGTCTTTGGGGTGATGATGTGATGGATTTTTGTCACAGTGTGTTTACTGTTTAGAATGTCAGTAAAGTATGCAGTAATGAATGCCTTCTTTTTATCTTTGGTATGATTGGGTGAGTCCAATTTGAGTGGTGTTTCTTAAAGTCATTCAGAGATCTGGAAATTCTCTTTGAATGCATGTCACAAAAATGTGTGACAGGAGAACTCTGTGGGTGACTGCAAGAGGAGCAACTGTGCCTTATAAATGGTTTCCTCACTGGAGGTCTTTGAAATTTCCTTAAGGATGCGTCAGAGTGAAGACTGTGCTCTGCTCGAGGGGTCAGGCCTGTGGCTTACACATGAGGAGCGCATAGCACATACTCTTGACCAGATCCCCCTTCCACTCTGGTTCAACAGACCATTACTGCCTGACAGAGAACTGCAAACTCTGCGTCCTGTGAGTGTTTGATGTACTTAGGGTGGGTTTTTGGGTGGTAAATGGCATAGCAGATTTGACCTGTTTTAAAAGACGAGGTGCCAGTCAGAGTTTATGTCTGACAAATAAGAAATACTAGAACCAAAAGATGTTCTGTCAAACCAAACTGTCTCTTGCTTGAGGACACTCTGACACATAGAGAAGGAATCAAACCATCAGCCTGTGGTGGACCTCTCCCAGCTGAGCCACACCCCAGAGGCTTTAGGCCTCTACCGTTATTAACCACAAGAATAAACAAATGCACAATCAGTTTTTTTTTTCAGGCAGAGTGGCAAAAGAACATTATTTCCTAATTTTTCTTGCACTCTGTTTAAAGTAACTTAATCCCTCTAAGCTTAGAAGTGTGTGGACTCTCAGCTGGGAGATGAAACAATGAACGCACCACTTTTCTGTTGCGTTTGCCCAGAATGTAGTTGAACGCAAAAGAGAGGCTAATGAGACTCCACAGCCCACTGTGAGCTAAATTAGGCCGCAGCGACTCGGGGTGCTCGCCTCGCTCCTCCAGGTGCGCGCAGCACCTCATTAACCCACTGACCTTTGCTAATGGCTTTTCACATGACCACCCACACTTTAAAGAAATGGAAAAATTTGTCTCTTAAACACATGCTTCAATTCTATGACCTCAGTGAGGTCATGTCCAGTTGCAGAAGTACTTACAAAGCCAATAATTAGACTGAATTAGCAATAATTTGTTCAACATATTGGGTTATCATTTTAATAGCCTTGATTTCAAGTTGATAAAGAGCCATGTCATCAATTATGTAAATCAGGAAATGTAGATTTTTTTTTCACACTGCTGTAAAGATACAGAGTGTTGTTTAATCTTACACTTCTGTGTTAGAGTGAAAGCAGCTGGTTGTGTTTTCCCAGGTAAACCCAGATGTTGTTTACAACATTAATCTAACGACATTACTTCTTCTACTGTCCAGTCGGATGCTCTTAAAATACAAGATGCCGATTAAGACTGGACTGATTTACAAAACCGATTTTCATCTGGGGGCAAATCCTACACTCTGACCTGTCCGTGGGAGCTCCTCATTATAGGGAAGCAGAGCTCTTCGACCTGCTGCACCTTTGTGTCATTTGCTACAAATAACACCTATTGTTTTTCTTCCTGTTTCTCTGTGCACCTATTCCTATTCGCCTGATCCAATTTGGGTTTTCCACATCCACTGCCACTTCCCCCTCCTTCAATGGACCACTGCTGTTTTCATGCCGCCCATCCGTTATCTTTAGGAAGACTGCGTCTTTTGTCACTGAGCTTACAGCTTTGAGCAGTTTCGTCTTTGTGGAAACAAGGGGGGGTCTTCCAAGGTTGCTGTTTAATCGACCGTCTACTGACTTCATATTCAGCACCTCAGTTTGAGGCCGCTGTCCACACCAGGACTGTTGCTGCATCTCCTAAAAACACACAAAAAATCATGACAAATAGGCAAGTTTGATTGAGATGGGTTGCTTTTATCTTGTCATTGGACTGGGAGCCAGATCTGGCAACCCTGGCACCATAAATTCTTTTATCATTCTATATTGTGATGAATGTAGACGTTTCATTACCCCGGGTGTGAAAAGCTAAACACCTTGCAGATGGATGAAGTAAACTGTTTGAGGCTGTGCGCCAATGTTTTACTTGTTCAGAGCAAAATAGAGCAGAGGACAGCAGCACACCCACATCCTCTGTGAAGAACACTCATCGCTCATTTGGATCAAAACGCAGCCTCCATCTTCAGGCCGTTTCCCGTCATGCTCTTCATTAGTGCGCTGAGTGCGCAGATGGGAGAGTTTGGTGCGGAGCAGATGCCTCATCACCACCATATATTGGGGTGGGGGGGGGCATTTATCCATGGCAGGGGGTGCCGCTGGTGTCGCATGTTTGATTGTTCCGGCACTTCCTCTCCCGCTGACTCCAACGGGTCACCATCCACAGCTTGATTTTTATCCCCGGTGTTCAAACTAAGCTATCTGTAGTGGCTCCTCCAATCACCGTGTGAGCTCGGACAGCAGGGTATCGTCTGAGTAATCAGATGGCTACAGCTCTTACGCTCAACAATCCCCACAGGTCTCAGTCCGATGTTGTGAAATTTACATTCGAATTTACTTTTTGGGAGCCCGTTCAGGTACTTTGGGGCAAAAAAAAATCCAAGTCTGACGCGCACAAAGCTTCCACCTTAACACTGAGAAGAAAAAGCCTTCTCTTTTTAAATGGTTATTTTACATGTTTTGAATCACAATTATTTATGTAATATTAGGAGTGGTCTCACCTCTTCACTGTGGTTTCAATGCGTCTGTGGTGTTACACTCCTGCTCTCAATGGAAACTAGTAAGCTAAAAATTGCATAAGAAGCTGTCAACCTTTTTTCCCTTCTATGTGCAGTCTTTCAAAGTTTAAAATGTTTACTTTTTTAAAAGAAATAAATCATCCAGTTTGAATATTTTGGTTCCTGTACATGATATTATGAATCACAATGGTTCCTCAGCTGTGAGCAACAGACATTTATCAAATAAATTTGAGTAAGGAGCCCTTTACAGATACATTCAGTATCTATGGCCATATATAGAGATGACACCATCATGGATACCGATGACTGTGTCAACTGGTGAAACTTTAGGGGTTGGTGTGTTGCAGGATCCTCCGTTTACTGTAAATGAAAAGTGTATTGACTCAAAAAGGTTGAAAAAACATTTCTGGAAGGTAAGCAGGTGTGATGGCACGTTGGTAATCGTAGGTAATCTAAAGACGTGGTTGGGGACAGGCAGACAGGGTCGGGATACAAATGGGAGAATCCAGGGGGGCAAGGCAAATCAAAAAGCCAGAGGACAATCCAAGGGCCGAAGCATGGGGCAAACAATTTCATGGGGAAAACAGGCTCCAGAATCCAAAAGACAAAAAAGCTCAGAAATATGGCAGGAAAACGAAGGCTGGTTGAGAAGCACAGAAGCAGCATGTTAAGAAGGGTAACATGCATTCAGAGAGGAGGAGAGGAAGTCAAGGAGGCTTCAAGAAGGTGTGAGAAACAAGGTGAGCTACTAAAATAAAACAGGAAACAGATGGAACAGAAAGATAGTGTGTGACCGTCTTGTCTTGGTTTCGGCACGTCATATGTAGTCGACGTGTCCGGTCTAGACAGCTTGGCCAAAAAGCTGCAGCCAGTTTGTAGCACTGGCTGCTGCCAGCCAGGTTTATCAGAGAAGGAGTGAGAAGCAGGGCGGGGAGGTTCGGGTCGAGGCTCACGTTGTTGTTCGGAAGTCCACCCAGGGGTGGATTTCGATTTTGAGCCCAGAGTTCAAGAGAGTTTGAGCAACTTCTAAGAACGGCAGAGTCAACACACCCTTCACTTCACGCGTCCCGGCTGATGAGCATGTGTAGGATGAGGCTTACCACTCCATCTTTTCCCCCACTTGGGTGTGGATACTACAAAAGAATATAGCCGGCCAAGTGTTTAAAGATCCCTAAGTGAGGGGGGTCCGATCTATTTGTGAAGCGTCATTCATCCGTTCTGTCGGAGTCACACAGCCTGGCGTAATAGCTTCACTCAAGGACTTCGTGGAGCTCCATCTGGAGGCACCTCACGCAAATTACTGCACATATGCATAATCACTCCTTAAAACATGCCATCTGATTTTCATACATCGAAAACCTGGCAAAGCTGTTTCGGAGCGACTCTCGTAAACATTTGGAATTGTATGAAAGGGGACGTGACAAATGACTAAAACAAAAGTTGTTCCTCACCTAAAGTGTTAGGTTTTTGTTCTTGGAGCTTCAAGCAGTAAAGCTCACCCCAACCGATGATGCATATTGCAATATTAGAATATCTGTTGATTAATGCCATTCTATTGTTTTGCTGTTTTTACCTGTTAAATCTTCCACCCTTTTCGGTGTGTGTGTGTGTGTGTGTGTGTGTGTGTGTGTGTGTGTGTGTGTGTGTGTGTGTGTGTGTGTGTGTGTGTGT
>JASSRZ010001165.1:2500-10766 GCA_032164315.1 Malacoctenus gilli
GTCACTGGATGACAAGAGTCACTATGAAGGTCTTGGAGCATATGCACTTTTTTAAAATCAGCAGCAGAAAGGCTTGAGAATGCAGGAACGGAGTCCCTGAATGTAAATTGTAGTGATTCAAATCAAGAAAGTTACAAATCAACACATAAGCAAATGAATCTATTTGACACTACGGTACTACATTTTGCTTAAACTAGTTGCATAATTATAATATATTCAAATTCATGATTTATGTACCCTACTTGAAATCTGTGTTAAGCTTCATTCAGTGTACTTTACCCGCAGAGAAAAGTGTTTGTCGTTTTCACTATTGTCTTACCTTCCTACTCTTTTCACTGGACTCAGTCTTGCTGAATGCCTTAGTTGAACAATCATATCGAACCAGCGTATTGATTCTGAATCATTCACTCAAGTTCTTACTTCGGCTGTTCCTTGTCATCTGTTTGCACCCATTTGATGCTTTTTTTTTTTTAACATCTTTCATGCTTTTGTATTGTACTGTTTTGAATGTCATCTGGCCCTCAAAAGGTATTTTGCACCTGCTGCTGCTTAAGAAGGCTTATTTAGAGAAACCAGTAATCACTAAAAGCTAGCAACTTACATGTACTTGTTAATGAGATTTTAAAGTTGTTAAAGATTTCTCCCTCCATCCTGTCGTTATTATGTTGCCCGTGGAACAAGTCATAAAATTGTACAGAATCCAGTTCTTCCAAAGCTTATATGACATTTTAAGCCTGTGGCATTTCTTTTGTATTTATGATATAACATCAAGCAAACATTCAAGCTAAAAATCAAAAAATTGTAATAACCAGCCTTGTCTTTGTATTTGAACTACCCTAAGGAGTGCCTTTAGAGCAGTGGTTCCCAAACCTTTTGTGTCTAGGGCACACCAAAGGACAAGTAAAAATCTCAAGCCACACTTATTGTGCTGAAGAGCACTTAAATCCTGTTTAATCCCTCATATTTTGCTAAATTTGTAATGATTATGTACTAATGCTAAATAAAATGTGACAAGACAACTATATTACTCATGAAATATTTATTAATAAAATATTCCAAAATTTAATTTGAAACTTCATCAAAATAGGCTTCATCAAAGCAGATCCCATGCTCTTTTGAAGTAGGCCAGGTTTCTATCAATGTAGGAGGGATGCTGGGTTCCCAAGTGCCTTTTCAGCTTGCTGGGAACCATGGTAGCATTAGCTAACTTCTCCCGACAGAGGACGCACTTGGGCAGAGGGGTGTTAACGTCCCTGGTGCAAGGAGGCCATTACGACATTATATTGTCTGCTGACAGATTTTTTCTTTTTTCCTTTGGTGGGTTGTCGGCAGTCTTTGCACTGGTGGTTGGTGGTTTGCTATGCACAAGAAATCGCTCCATTTTCCCTCTCGTTTTGTTTCTCTGTAAATCAACTTTGGATGTGTCACAGTCTTATAATTCCTACCTTCGTATCGGCGTGATCAGGGAGTTCTTGAGTTTGTTCTTTTAAAATTTTTAAAAATGTAGTTTGCCTTTGTATTACGAATCGAATGCGAAAAAAGTAGTGATATTACCATTTTAAAAATATATAGGCCTATTATTTTTCATTTATTGTATATTGCAATAATCATGTATGGTTGTCACAAAATCCCATGGTACACCATTAGGGAACCACTGCTTTAGAGACTAACAGTTCAATGTTGTGATACCAAAATAAAGCAATATCAATCTGGAGAATGTACGGCTCTGTGCCTTCAACCCCTCTTTTCATGTCAAGTTCATGAGGTTGAGAGTTGTTGGCTACTTCTCTCCTATTTCTGGAGCTACACCTCAAATGGACAGCGTGGACAGAAAACAATATAAATAAAAATTATAAATGCATTTTTCCAGTTAGTGGATTTTTCCAGTTAGTGGATGTGTTTCTACATTAAATTAAGCAGCCTTTTGGATGTAAACACAAAATCTACCAAACATATTTATAGTTTTCAGAATGAACATTAACAGAAGTTGATGTCTCCAAAAGGAATATGCACTTATATTTCTGTACAGTTTGTTACATGACGTTGACCAAATCCAGTTTTGTCTCTTTAAAAGAGTCAAAGGAACAAACAATGAACTGACAAACCAGGAATGTATCTCACAAGATTTCTTCAAAAAGATGGTCTTAGGTGAAAGTAACACGTTTCAAAAATATATAAGCCAACTCTCGTGATTTATAAATGGTGATTTACTCGGGTGATTGGATCAATGCAGACACACATGGCGGGCAACGATCAATCTGCTGGGGTTGGGCCCAGAGAAACTGGACTGAATGTGTTCACATGACTTTCAAAATCTGTGTCTAAAACTGCATAAATCCTGTGTAGCTTCATATTGGAACGTTCATTCAATTGTCAATACAGTGATTTAAATGAAATTATGAATGGAAAGTTTATTTATTTACTGCTCCCACACTTGAAAGGGGTGTACCTGCAGTTGAAGACTGGCAGGGACATACTCAGGCAAAGCATCAAACTCTTTCCAGTTGAAGTTTACTCTTCTGCTTTTCCTATTGGGCCAGGATAAAAAAAACCTTAAACACAACACATTCATTTTATTCACACAAAGCACAATAAAGCAAAATACAAAACTAGTACACAACAAATTCCGAAATAATAGTTCCACCCCGGCAGACCAGCACAAAAATGAATGATTTTGGGAATTCTAAATATTGTGCGTTCATCAGACTTGTCAAACTAAACACTTCACCACCAGATCGTGCATTTTAATGCAAATCTCCAACCAAAGTTGCAACTTATTTTTTGCAACAATCTGATCCATTCCAAAGAGACAAAATGGTAATAACCTCATGGATGTTTCAATCACAAGATTTTGAGCAAGAGAGCCTTTTTCCTCATCTGGAATAATAGTCTTCATCTTTTTTTGCTATCCATAGAGACACATTTAGATGTACTCAGATGAGATTACTGTATATTATCTCTTCAGAGCACCCATTGAGGAGACCCCATTGACGAAAGTCACAATGCAAAGTACCAGAACACAGATTCTCAGTGCCTTCCCTCACCCATGCACCCGCTTTGAATTTTTATCAAAAACCCAGGAGTGCAGGAGTCTGCTATCCTCCGAAAAATCTAAAGCATTACTTCAGATAGGGCATCGCAAAACAGCTTAGGGCATTTATTCAAATAGTAATTACAGTCAGGAGAATAAATTGAATTTCACCTTATTTAGATAGACCAGGTGCTTTTATATCGTGTTCTCGGCCATCTTGAGAACTCCAGATCATTTTCAAAGGTTTCCTTGCAGCCTAAATTGTGTATTTAAGTGTGGTTTCTGTAAAAAGATAGCTAAAGCCATTTGCAAAAATTCCCCTCCACTCAAAAGCTTGACCTTATCTTTCTTCCCATCTTCTCAAGTGATGATTCATGACAGGATATGTTAGAGAGAAGTGAAACTTATTGAAATCGGCATTAAAGTTTAGTTTCACTGGTTTTCTGACTTACCTGTCCACACCAACAGCCGTCAGAGTGAAGACAGACACGTACACCGTCACTGGCTGACTGAGGTACACCAGATACTAAATGAACCGGCCAAAGACCCAGCAATGTGGGTTGAAGGCATAGGCCAGGGGGCACACATCAGCATGTCGAAGATTACCGACAAAAAAGTTGGTGATGTGCATCTTGCGGGTTCGGCAGATGACATAGAGAAGCAGTTAGTTGCCAAAGATGCCCACAAGAGCCACAAAAGTGTAGCAGGGAATGATGAGCAGTTTGAAAGATTGTAGAAGCTCAACGGCCACAAACTGGGAGCTGTGCTTGGAGGAGCCGTTCTGCAGCGCCACCTCTAAAACCTGCCTGCTGTCGTTCCCGTTCACATTGGGTGTCACACACTGGGGGGTGAGTTCGGCGGCCCAGCCACTGCCTGCCTCCTACATCTGAAAAGATCAGTGTTATCTGGAAGGGGGAGGTGAGATTGTGATTGCTCCAAGACAGTTTTCTGTTGTGCTCTGCAAATGTAAGTCATGTACTGTAATTATTCAGTTGATTTATTTACTTGCAGATATTTATTTTCATTCAGCAGATGCAGATAAACTGAACAGTCTGGTGGGTCAGTTCATTCAGTTCAGTTCTTGATATCGCTATTCAAGTGTTTCTGAGCTCAAAAACAAAAAGTGATTGTATCAGCAGAACCGCTCGTTTGATACAGCAAAGGGATTTTCTATTCAATACCTATACTGAGTAAATGCTACAAGAATGTGTTTTCTGTGCATCTCTGTTGCTGAATGAAATGTCGGTGTGACACTGTGACTCAAATCACCTTGAGGAGGATTTGTGTGGCGTGTCAACACAAAAATGGAACATTGAGGCAAATGCTGCTTTACTCAGATCATCACTGTCATATGTGCACTTGTGGTTTCCATGCGCACAGAAAGTGCTGGTCTGGGGTGAATCAGCAGCATAACTGCACCACACGTGACAGTATTCACATGCCTGATAAACCACACGCAAAAGAATGAAACCACTCTGCATTTGATACAGCAAAGGGATTTTCTATTCATTACCTATACTGAGTGAACACTACAAGGATGTGTTTTCTGTACATCTATGTTGCTGAATGAAATGTAGGTGTGACACTGTGAATCAAATCACCTTGAGGAGGATTTGTGTGGCATGTCAACACAAAAATGGAACATTGAGGCAAATGCTGCTTTACTCGGATCATCACTGTCATATGTGCACTTGTGGTGTCCATGCACACAGAAAGTGCTGGTTTGAGGTGAATCAGCAGCAGCATAATTGCACCACAGTATTCACATGCCTGATAAACCACACGCAAAAGAATGAAACAACTCTGGGATGGCATTCTGAAACGTGTTTCGGCACAAATTGTCTAATTGGTAATAAGAATGTGCTCTCGTTTGAAGATTGAATAGTGGTGTTGGAAAAAAAATCATATTACAGTAGATGATATTGCTGAGTTTACCCAAATGTCACACACCACACATTCACCTATTCACCCACCTTATACCCACCCATATTCGATGTGTGTGTGTGTGTGTGTGTGTGTGTGCGTGTGCGTGTGCGTGTGTGTGGGGGGGGGGTGATGAAGATGCAGTCAGAACCCCTAGACCCTTTCTGTGATGTTGGCCTTGAGCGAGAGAGGGGGGGAGGGCTAATTAGGGTCCTAACGCAAGTGGGGAAAAAAAGTCCTCCGTTCGATTTTGGGTTTTTTTCTCCCCTCTAACTGGCTTGCAAAACTGTGTTTAAAAAATGTACTAATATATAATTTAAAAAAAAGTTTTCTTTTCTTTTTTTTTTTAGGTACTAAGAGATGTCCCATACTGGCACCAGTGCATGTGAGGGACTGATCTACATTTCTACATTTTGGCTGATTGTCAATCATCAGGCTGCTCGTTGGGGAAATATGTCTTCATAAAAGTACGATTTAATCACTCAGTAAGTGTTCAGTTTGAAAATGAAAAGTGAGTGCAAGGCAGAGGGCAGTAAAATGTTCATTGGAGTAATAAAGACAACAACCAAAAAACCCTCCTTCATATGGCATCTGTCATTTTGTCCTGCTCAGATTCTCTCTTAAGTTAGTCCATCGTCGTGTTGAATTTTGAAACACCAAACATCCACCTGCAGACAGGGAATCGCGCAGTGCACTAAGATATGAATATATCAGATGGAGGTGTTGGAATTCTGTTCTCTTATTTACCTATTACCTTGAATTCCTGCGTGTTCGTTAATTGGATTAAAATGGAGTCATTTATCAATTTCAAGAAAAAGAGTATTGTACTTCTCCAATCAAAGAATAATCTCACAGCCAGATTTGAATGTTCGGTGCAGAGCTCTGGGTCATTTTCTCCCTAGCAACCAGACAAAAAGTACCATGTTATGCTCAGCTGAGAAAAGATGCCTAACTATCCCTTGCTCTGTTTTTTATCATCCTCGGTCCTTGGGCCGGTCCCATCATCTCATCTCCCAATGGCAGGGGCTCATTCAAATCATGGCCTGATCAATTTCCAAAGACTTGATTGGCCTTTCCCAAATGTCCTGCAGCATTCCCCCACTCCTAACAACAAGTTACTGATCACTTCCCCATATCTCCTAGAAGGGGTCATAGGCCAGCACCTAAAGTTGGGGGTTTTGTCTCTGGCATCTCCAGTTTCTGCAAAACTGCTTAGTCACCTGAAAGAGATTATAAACACCAACAGGACAGAGACCAGAGAACAAAGAACTGAGGAGTGTGGAGAGACACTAATCAATGGAGTTGAAGGGGGGCTCCAGACCCCCACCCTAAAGTCAACTGAAAAAACACAGAACATCTGCCACATCCTGTTACTTACTGAAAGCATTCACAAACTCTAATCTACAATGAACTTTTCACCCTCACTCTAGTAAATAATAAGTAAAGAATTGGTTATTGCAAATTGTTGGATATCTAATTTCCTTCAGAGGAGAAAGCCAGCATGGAGTGTCTGTGCGCCTCGGGGAGAGATGCTCCTCACACAGATGTTGGATGCATGTGTGTTTTCAAGAGGTGCACAAAGTCCCGTATTGTTTTTCCGAAGCTTTCATTCTGTAGGTTTAAATCACATGGACATGATTCAGACGACAGTTGGAGGAGTGTGTGTTACCTGGCGATCAACAGGTGCAGCCCGGCTGAAGGTCCGCTTTTATATGTGCCACGATGCTGACTGACGGCTCCCACTGGAGGGTCCTGAAAAGCTTCTACAAAAAAGATTTCTGAGTATGTATGAAAATCTTCTTTAGGAGAAGCTATTATTTAAATATAGATGCCAGCAGAAGCTTCTACTTTTACATTTTTGCACCAAACTTTCTTGTATTAAAGCAGAAAATAAGTTTAATTTATACAGGCACTCCTTATTTGGTTTGCTGTAAAACAACACTGATTCACTGATTATACTGTATACTGGATCAGTGGCTCCGAACTGTTTGTCTCGAGTCCCCTCAAATTTGATTAGAGCAACTTATCTTACATCTTTGTCAGTACAGTGAAGCCAAATACTGATAAAAGCAAAAATTTTTCCCAACATGCAAAAGCAGGAGCTTTCAAATTTAAAGCACTTTGCAAATTAAAATTCTAGAAACAGGTTTTTTATCCTCATATATCATTGTTAATGAGATGATGAGGACAGTGGTGGTTTCGTGGACAGTGAGGTAAACTTCTGAACAGAGAGTTGCCAGTTTGAATTCAAGACTGACAAAAAAAACATGGGTTGGGAAATTGAATGCAACTGTTCAACACCACTGGGGGCTTTCAACTCCTGAGTGCTGCACTGCAGTAATCTACTGCTCTTTGTGTGTGGAGTCAGGATTAATTTTGTGAGAATAGGTTTATGCAGAGTGGCTTTGGAATGCTTTTTGAAAATGCGCAAATCCAATTTTGAACCCCCTCAAACCAACTTTTGTGATAGCTGTTGCCTTACTGCAGGCTCTGTAGTGCACATGAAAACATGAAATCCGATTTAAAGGCAATATTTATTTAAATGATTGTTGATAACTGTGTTTTGTGCACATTCCAAAAAGGTCATGCTCTTGTTTTAATTGCAGTGGCTTAGGTCAGCTCTACAGCAGCTCTCATGCTTGCCCCGTCTCTCCTTCATATTCACTAGGATCACCCCCCAAAAATCGTTATTTTCTTTGAAAGTTTTTATGTTAAAATAAAGGCAGACTTCAATTACAGTCAATATATAAATTTACACAAGTTTATATTTCTCAGACAATGTTTTTTTTTTACTCTCTATTAGTTTACCAATTGTGGTACTACCAGTCATGATGGCTCCTCAGGTGGTACCACAAACTTTTACGGCTCCTCCAACATTTTTTACGGCAACTCAGCAGAAACAACAACAACTGGAGCAGACCAGGATTCAGAATGGGAAATTGGCACAATGGCTTCAGGCCTAGTCACTGGACCAGAGAATGCCCAGCCCCCGCTGCGTCAACCATTTGTGATGTGACCTCCATGTGACCCTCAGCCTGCATGGCCACAGACACCGGCTCTTCAGCAGCCACCAGCTCCTCAAGCAGATGCCAGCTCCTCAACGACACCAGGTGCTGGTGACAATGACAGGACCCACGAGAATCAGGAGCAAGATGTTCGGTGGACCCTTGCCTTCCAATGACTGTGCAGTCTGACCAACTGCAGTTCATGGTGAACACAGGAGCAAGTGACCAGACAACCTGATGGGAGAGACTTGTTGATCAAGTCTGGAGCAATGATCAAATGCTCCACAGACGGTGTGATGGACATGTT
>JASSRZ010001167.1:0-10762 GCA_032164315.1 Malacoctenus gilli
AGCTTGATGAATTTCTGTCATTGTGGACTTGCATACAAAGACAAAGACATCCAAAATGTGTAAAATAGGGCCACTTTCATGCGAAGTTGATTCAATATGTACAACCCCAATTCCAAAAATGTTGGGGTGCTCTGCCAAGGGCTTTAGCAGCAGGTTTCTTAGGTTTAGAGTTCCGTAAATCTTATCATGGTTTTGTCATTATTCAAGGATGGCTGTCTTGAAAAGCATCTTGTCACGTCTTGGATTTAGGCTTATTGTTTGTGATCCAAGGCGATGACGACTTTTTCAAGCACTGTACTTCACTAACTCTCGTAGAAACGTGTTGTTTACACTAAACTCGGTCTCTGCTCCAATGTCTCAGACTCGGGCTGTTTTAATGCTCACGTCTCCTATCTGGATGCAAATGTTGTTGTCTGTTTTCCTGCTCCAACCAAAGCCTACTTTGCTTGTATTTTTGTTTTATCTGAAAATATGCACTGATCACCAGGATGTTCTTCTTTTTTCAGTGTTACAGTGACAGCCTCTACCTCTGATCCAACCCACAAAAGACGACAATGGGGAATAACAACAGTAGCTCTAGATATGACGCCAACGAAGAAAGAGAGAGAGATATTGCAGATTTTAGGAAAAATATTGATAAAGGTCCAGATCTTAAAGTCAACCAGAGCATTGTGAGGTTCTGTAGTCTGACTTCTAAAGAAAGTTTGAAACTACACTATGAAAAGCGGCAAATGGAGGCTGGAAACTGTGCTGAAGACTGGATTAAGAACCTGGCGGAGAAGCTTGCTGCCTCCACATCAGAGCCTGAACTGGCAGGGCTGGGGGCTCTGGCTGTCGCTGTCCTCATCGACATCCTTTCATCCAATCCAAACAGCATCAAACAGGCTCTGAGGTCGGTGTTTGCTGAGGAGAAGGCATCTGAGGTCTGGGATCTGATCGACGAGTTTCTGAAGAGATACAGGATGCACATCAATCGCAAAAAAGAGTTGAGGAGTGATATCAGGCGAATCGAGGAACAGCTGAGTGTGGCTCTTACCAAGCTAAAGAACTCCATCGTGAGGGATGGACATGTGACCAATCAAGCCGTGAGGATTTGGGTGAACGGGGCAGCCTTCCACATCCAGATGCTGATTCACCTGGAAAGACTTGAAGGGACTAAAAACTCAGAACCCATAAAGAATCTCATTGGGGTTTACATGACAGATTTGGACGCAGTGTTCCAAAAGCACGAAAAAATGATTAAAGATAAATGCTGGTGGCGTAATATATCGGAAACTTCCTATTTCACTGGAATGGAAATGTGGTGTGATACATATCTGGTTAATGAAGAGTCTGCGTATTATTTGATTGGGAATGCATCCTCTGACGAATACCTTGAGGCCTACTATGATGAGAGGTACAGCAAGCAGAAAAGTGAGATCAAGAAACATTTCAATGATGTAGAAGCAAATCTGCTTGAACTGATTCGTCAGAAAGGTGCTCTCGATGTCAGGAGATAGAGGGGCAGACAAACCTCGAAAGAAACAGAAAGGCAGAAATATTCGATAGATTCAACCAAAACATGACTCTAGGGCAAGCTGGACACCATGTTTGTTCAACATTGTGTATTACCCAGAGTTTTCCCAGTGTTCTGTCTTTGCCTCGACCACTGTTTTCATACTGGTCATTTTTCTTGTTCACACATGTCCTTACAGCCTTCCTAAGAATGATGGAGAGATGGCCACAGTTCCTCTGAGCAGTCCCTCCTGGCTGTCCCGAAGGCCAAATGTAAACTTAGAGGTGACCATGCCTTTTCTGTGGCAGGTCCACGCCTGTGGAACAATCTGCCCCCTCAGATCAGAAGTGCTAACACCATCCACTTGATCAAGGCCCAGCTCAAAACCCTTCTGTTTTCCATGGCTTTAAATCCTGCTCAGTCTCCTCCAAACATGCTTCCCTCTATTGAATCTATACACCTAAGCCATGTTATTATTATTGTTGCTTTACTTTTTATTGGGTCTTGTCTTGCCAATGATTTTCTGTAATGTCTGATTGGTCTCTTATAGTGCTTTTATGCACAAGTATAAAGCACTTATGAATAATGCAAACCGACTGCACAATCTAAATAAAGTTACCTACTTTAAAAACCATTGACATGTCTTTATTTATAAGGCGTCAGTGAATCTGCTTCCATCATATTTGTGTGATTTTATTCATGTGAAAAGTTCTGGAAGTTGCAGTCTTCCCTCTGCGACACCGCAGATTTGTTATTTGCTTTGCGCACATCCAGTTTCACTTTCGTTTTGAGAGTAAAAACCGACAGGAACCCTGCAGCTCAGCGGAGATCACGGGGATCACGCGTGGACACGTTTCGGTGAGCAAGGGCTAAGCTTTTGATTCAGCTATTGATCCTAAACAGACTGTTGTCATTCTAAGCTTATTCCATTAATCAACCAGGACCTGACATTTTCAGTCGCCAAAGGGTGTGCCTTTCAGCCGTGGCCTGTAACAGAAAGACAACGTACCAACCTTGGCGACTTGGATGAAAGCACCCATGCTTCAGAATTAAATCTTTTCTATAATGTCATGAATGGCGTATGTTCTTGAATGCGCGACCACGTCGACGAGAAACGTACGTTATGTCTTTGTACTTTACGGCCGTTAACCGGAAGCGTGTTTTTCTCCACAGCGACTCGGGAGTCTAAAGTTTTACCGCAATAAACCCCCTTCGTCTGAGTGAATTCGTTATGTCGGAAAAAGCATCGACATATATACTGTAGGTATGAATGTCTATGGTAAAAAGTTACACAAAAACACGGCGTATAGCGGAAACGTACTGGGAGAAATTCAAAATAAAAGCATCTTATAAAACCGAACGGAGATTTTCTTAACAAATGCTAAGCGGGGGTTTTACTTTGTAAAGCAGAAAGCGGATATTCATTCATATTTGGTGTATCTTCACTGTGACTTTGACGTAGTGGGAGAAGAACGTTTCTTTTCAAGCTGAACTCAAGGCAACTTAAACATATCTTGTTGTAATTCATCTGTGTGATTGAACCCATTTTCATAATTTTTCTACCACCGAGAACCTGTTTTGACGCTTTTGACACATTTTTTCAATTGTCTTTTTTGTTGCCTTTGTCAAATTGAGTTTTTTTTAATAACACTGCCACCTCTTCACTCAAAAAATCAAACCTATTAGACAGACAGTGAGCCAGTCCTCCACTGGCAGTATGACTTTAACACGGTGCCCCCTGATGAAAGCACCCTGGCAAATCTGGCACAGTTTCATCTTCTAGATTCTAAAGATTTAACGGACGTCGCCAAATATCTTAGAGCCACTACATGCAGTCCTGGCATTCTGCCTGCCACTTTCTTTAAAAATGTTTTTAACTGTGTGACACCAGATTTACTACAGATTGTCAACAGCTCTCTTCAGACAAGTGTTTTTCCAAAGGCCCGAAAGACAGCAGTAATCAAACCTCTCCGGAAAAAAAGTAACCTGGATGCCCTCTCAATCAGCAACTATAGGCCTATATCAAACTTGCCTTTTTTAGGTAAGATAATTGAAAAGGCAGTTTTTATGCAACTTAATGCATACATGATGCAAAATGAGTAATTCAGTGTTTTTCAATCTGGATTTAGATCAAATCACACAGCACTAAAACTGCACTTGTTAAAGTGCTTAACGACATCTATGTCTGCAGTGATGCACAACGGGTTTCGGTTTTAGTGCTATTGGATCTTCGTGCTGCTTTTGATACAGTCGACCATAACTTATTACTTGACAGACTTAAACATTGGTTGGGAATCTCAAGCACTGCACTCGACTGGTTCAAATCATATTTGCAAGACAGGGACTATGCTGTGTCAATTGATAATTATGAGTCTGAACATATGAAAATCACACGTGGAGTTCCTCAAGGCTCCCTCAAGGGGTGTGTGTGCGTGTGGGCACCCTTTTTTTTTTTTTAAAGTCGACGGCTCAGATTGTAACGCATTACCTGACTCAGTAAATGTAATAATATTACCAAAATATAATTCGCAACGCATAATATTACACTGTTACTGCCTGACGTAATATATTACAGTAACACGTTACGAAAGTAACCCGTTACCCCCAACACTAGTACTCATAGACATACAACCGGCAATTGTGAATTGAGAACACAAGGCCATTTTCAATGGTCGGTGTTATCTTTTCTTACCTTTTCAGAAGAAAGAAAGCCATTTCAGGGTCCCTTTTTATTCCCAACGCGGCTCTGAGCTCCCTCCAAGACTCAAATAAGTACCGACGTTGACACTTGTCTTTGCCCAGCACCGGTCGCTCTCAAGCTTTGATTTTTTAAAGGCACTCACAACAAGGTTGTTTTTTTCTAAATTTCTTCACCTTACGTGGAGTTGCCATTGGTGTCTGAGTTGAGCTGGATGGTCGCTTCTGAGTATCCACAAAATCTATATTCGATTTAGCGCTTCGACTGCTTGCTACGCTGGACCCGCTGGATAATTTGACATGAATGCGCTCGACGTCACATCCGCAGAGCCAGCGCGGGAATTTCCAACCCGAAGTAAATTATAGAAAATAGGCTACAGGCTTATAGGTGTGTTGGTGCTGAACTACTGAGGTGTCAGTCTGCTCATCAAACGATGCTTCAGTCATTAAGGGTCAAATAAAAAGGCCATTGTAAAGATATTTTTGTGTAAAAACTTACATATTGCCTCTTTAAATCTTTTTTTGCTGCTTTTTGACACCATTTTTTAATTACTTACAAACCATCAATTCCATAGACTGTAGTCAATAGGATAATCCACTGATCTGTCCTGCATGTCAGCTGGTCACTGAGAGGATCAGTAGAGGAGGGCAGAACTTTTCCTCCAAGTGAGAGAGGGCCACCCAAACCTGGGGACGGCTGCGTATGCCCCCTTGGAGTGGTCACGAAGAGCTAAATCAGAGAACGACTTGTTTCAGCAACAGCTTCCAGCTCTTTATTCAGCCCCGTTTTCTACCTCAACTCTGCCAAAAAAAAAAAAAGTTTAGTGTGTTGACAACCTTTTTGCATTCAGTGTTTTGGCGAGAAGCCTGACCATTGCCTGATTCTGTGAATTTATTCTGAAACAAAACCATTCTTAAGCAATGCATTTAAAGTCCACTGGTTAGGGTTG
This sequence comes from Malacoctenus gilli, assembly GCA_032164315.1. Taxonomy (NCBI): domain Eukaryota; kingdom Metazoa; phylum Chordata; class Actinopteri; order Blenniiformes; family Labrisomidae; genus Malacoctenus; species Malacoctenus gilli. The sequence goes on from JASSRZ010001167.1 coordinate 5,143, forward strand.
GAATTAATGCCTCATGGTTGTAGACGCCTGTTTGCACATGCGCAGTACTAACCATTGTGGCAGGCTTCAAAGTGCCGGCTCCATCACAAATTTGCTGGTGTCTCTCTCATTTGCAAATGTTGCTTTCTGCTTTCCTGCTTAGACCACTGCTGAGATTTGTTTTGATTGTTTGAACCAGTAAACATCCACTCATGAAAGACTTTGATATTCTTCTCTTTTTATCAGAGCCACTCAGAACACCTTCAGCTTTGATCAAATCCTGAAAGCAAGAACATGGGTAATTCTGAGAGCACCAGATCTTAAAGTCAGCGAGAGTATTGTGATGTTCAGCAATTTGACTTCAACTGAAAATTTAAAACAACACTATGAAAAGCGCTGGACGAACATTGGAGACCACTCAGCAACTGGATCAAGAGCCTGGCCGAAAAAAGTCGATGCCTTCTCGTTAGCTCCTGAACTGGCAGGGCTGGAAGCTCTGGCTGTCGCTGTCCTCATCGACATTCTTTCATCCAATCCAAACAGCATCAAAGATGCTCTGCAGTCGGCGTTTGCTGAGAAGAAGGCCTCTGAGGTCTGGGATCTGATCGATGAGTTTCTGAAAAGATACAGGATGTACATCAATGACAGAGAGAACCTGAGGAAGGAAATCAAGCGCATTGAGGAACAGCTGAGTGTGGCTCTTACCAAGCTGAAGAACTCCATAGTGAGGGATGGACACGTGACCAATCAAGCGGTGAAGATCTGGGTGAACGGGGCAGCCTTCCTCATCCAGATGCTGATTCACCTGGAGAGACTTGGAAGGTCTCAGAGCTGTGACCCCATAAAGAATCTCACTAAGGATTACAAGGGAGACTTGGACACAGTGTTTAAAAAGCATGAAGAAACGATTCAAGGAAAGTGCCACATCGTTCGCGAGCCAGACACCGATTATCCTACTTTGGATGTCGTATATCTGTATACAGAGGCGTCTCTTTCCTATTTGATTTTGCCTGTACAGGTTCATAAATACTTTGAGTATTATTACAATGCAAGATTTTGCAAGCAGAAGGGTGAGACGGAGAAACATTTCAGTGAGGTAGAAAGAAACCTGCCAGAGCTGATTCGCCAAAGAGGCTCTTTAGAGGTCAGCAGATAGAGGGGCAGACAAATCTAGAAAGAAAAAGAAAGATTCTGTTGTGTCAAGCAAATTTTAACTTCAGGACAAGTCATCCACCATGTTTGGGAGGCGATGTTACCATAAAGGAATTGTGTTGTCCGCATGTGCTTATCAGTCTTTAGCTACAACTGTTAATCATCAGTATAGCACCTGAAATATTGTGAGAATTGTATGCAATGTGTGAAACAAGGTTAAAATAGTTTGGGATATTTCACTCGTTTCTAAATGGATTTCATTTTCACTTTTCTGTTTAATTTCAGTTTATTTTTCATGAGTTTTGAATGTTGCTTTGTAAGCTTAGTCTTTATTTTGCAAAAATGTCTTGTTTCAGTTTAGTTTCATGAGTTGCAGTACTAACTTTACTCTTCATGGATAGATGTCAGGGCTGAGTGAGTGTGATACATTTTCACAACATATTAAAACAAACTAATCTTCAGTCATCATTTATTTGTTTGTTTGTTTAATAGTGAGGTTTGAATACGCCAGACGTAAAAACTACCACTGTTTTAAGTCTTCCATTTTTATTTTATTTCCCTTAGTTTTGTAAGTGCACCATACAGTTCTAATAAATTTTTGTGAATTTATTTGTTTTGTTTTGTTGTTTTTGTTGAAGCTAAGTCTTTGTTTTGTTTCAGTTAACTAGATAGATTTTTGAAGTTTAGTCTGAGATGTTTTCATTTAGTTTTAGTTAACTGTAATAACCTTGGTGTGAGAGATAGAAAATAAAGTATTAAACTGAGTGTAATGTTTAAAGGTCTCAAAAATAAAGCTGTGATGGACATTATCTTGGTGGTTGATATTTTAATGCAAAAATTACCAACCCAGCAACATTTCATAAAAAAAACAGAAATCCTGTCCCTGTTCCAATGTCTCAGACTCAGGCTGTTTTGATGCTCACGTCTCCTTTGTGGATGCAAATGTTGCTGTCTGTTTTCCTGCTCCAACCAAAGCCTACTTTGCTTTTATTTTTGTGTTATCTGAAAATATGCACTGATAACCAAGATGTTCTTTTTGTTTCAGTATTACAGAGACAGCTTCCACCTCATATCCAACCCTCAAAAGAAGACCATGGGGAATGACAACAGTAGCTCAAGAAGCAACATCAATGAATGGGCTGAGAGAGATATTGCAGAGTTTAAGAAATGTATTGATAAAGGTCCAGATCTTAAAGTCAACCAGAGCATTGTGAGGTTCTGTAGTCTGACTTCTACAGAGAGTCTGAAACTACACTATGAAAAGCGGAGAATGGAGGCTGGAGACTGTGCTGAAGACTGGATTAAGAACCTGGCGGAGAAGCTTGCTGTCTTCACATCAGAGCCTGAACTGGCGGGGCTGGGGGCTCTGGCTGTCGCTGTCCTCATCGATATCCTTTCATTCAGTCCTCCTGAGGAGAGCATCAAACAGGCTCTGAGGTCTGTGTTTGCTGAGGAGAAGGCCTCTCAGGTCTGGGATCTGATTGATGAGTTTCTGAAGAGATACAGGATGCACATCAATCGCAAGAAAGAGCTGAGGAGTGACATCAAGCGTATCGAGGAACAGCTGAGTGTGGCTCTTACCAAGCTGAAGAACTCCATGGTGAGGGATGGACATGTGACCAATCAAGCGGTGAAGACTTGGGTGAACGGGGCAGCCTTCCACATCCAGATGCTGATTCACCTGGAGAGACTTGGAGGGACTCAGAGCTGTGACCCCATAAAGAGTCTCATCAAAGAGTATAAGGGAGACATGGATGCAGTGTTCAAAGTGCATGAAGAAATGGTCATAGGGAAATGTCGATGGGATTACACTGAGGAATCTTCTGCATGGTCTGGTGCTGTCTTTGGCTATGATTTCTATCTTATAGACGAAGAGTCTGTTTGCTATTTGATAGGGGATGGAGGTTGTGACAGATACCTTAAGGTCTACTATGATGAGAGGTATGGCAAGCAGAAGAGTGAGATTGAGAAACACTTCAGTGATGTAGAAGCAAATCTGCTCCAGCTGATTCGTCAGAGAGGTGCTCTCGTTGTCAGGAGATAGAGGGGCAGACAATCCTATGTTCCCATAAAGGAATTGTGTTTTCCGCATGTGCTTATCAGTATTTAGCTACAACTCTTAATCATCAGTATAACACCTGAAATCTTGTGAGACTTATATGCAATGTGTGAAACAAGGTGAAAATAGTTTTGGATATTTCACTTGTATCTAAACTGATTTCATTTTCACTTTTCTGTTTTATTTCAGTTTAGTTTTCATGAGTTTTGAGTGTTGCTTTGTAAGCTTTGTCTTTATTTTGCAAAAATGGGTTGTTTTAGTTTAGTTTCATGAGTTGCAGTATTCAATTTACTTTTTACGGACAGATGTTGGGGCTGAGTGAGTGTGAGACATTTTCACAACATATTAAAACAGACTAATCTTCAGTTATCATTTATTTTTTGTTTGTTTGTTTGATTGTTTAATAGTGAGGTTTGGATATACCAGACATAAAACTACCACTGTTTTAAGTCTTCAACTTTTTTTTTCATTTAGTTTTGTAAGTGCACCATACAGTTCTAATAAGTTTTTGTAATTTTTTATTGTTTTGTCTTTTGTTTCTGGGTTAAGCTAAGTCTTTGTTTTGTTTCAGTTAACTGAATAGATTTTTAAAGTTTCGTCTGAGATGTTTTCATTTAATTTTAGTTAACTGTAATAACTTTGGTGTGAGAGATAAGACTGACATATGGACAGTGTAAGAATTAAACTGAGTGCAATGTTTAAAATTCTCAAAAATAAAGCTGTTATGGACATTATCTTGGTGGTTGATGTTTTACTGCAAACCTTGCCAACCCAGCAACATTTCATAAACAAAACAGAAATCCTGTCCCTGTTCCAATGTCTTAGTCTCAGGCTGTTTTAATGCTCACATCTCCTATCTGGATGCAAATGTTGCTGTCTGTTTTCCTACCCCAACCAAAGCCTACTTTGCTTGTATTTTTGTTTTGTCTGAAAATATGCGCTGATCACCAGGATGTTCTTCTTTTTTCAGTGTTACAGTGACAGCCTCCACCTCTGATCCAACCCTCAAAAGAAAGACCATGGGGAATGACAACAGTAGCTCGAGATATGATGCCAACGAAGAGAGAGAGAGAGAGATATTGCAGATTTTAGGAAAAATATTTATAAAGGTCCAGATCTTAAAGTCAACCAGAGCATTGTGAGGTTCTGTAGTTTGACTTCTAAAGAGAGTTTGAAACTACATTATGAAAAGCGTCGAACGGAGGCCGGAGACTGTGCTGAAGGCTGGATTAAGAACCTGGCAGAGAGGCTTGCTGCCTTCACATTAGAGCCTGAACTGGCAGGTCTGGGGGCTCTAGCTGTCACTGTCCTCATCGACATCCTTTCATTTAGTCCACCTGAGGGGAGCATCGAAAAGGCTCTGAGGTCTGTGTTTGCTGAGGAGAAGGCCTCTCAGGTCTGGGATCTGATCGACGAGTTTCTGAAGAGATACAGGATGCACATCAATCTGCGAAAAGAGCTGAGGAGTGACATCAAGCGCATCGAGGAACAGCTGAGTGTGGCTCTTACCAAGCTGAAGAACTCCATGGTGAGGGATGGACATGTGACCAATCAAGCGGTGAAGACTTGGGTGAACGGGGCAGCCTTCCACATCCAGATGCTGATTCACCTGGAGAGACTTGGAGGGACTCAGAGCTGTGACCCCATAAAGAGTCTCATCACAGAGTATAAGGGAGACATGGATTGTGCTGTCTTTGGCTATGATTTCTATCTTATTAATGAAGAGTCTGTTTGCTATTTGATAGGGGATGGAGGTTGTGACAGATACCTTAAGGTCTGCTATGATGAGAGGTATGGCAAGCAGAAGAGTGAGATTGAGAAACACTTCAGTGATGTAGAAGCAAATCTGCTCCAGCTTATTCGTCAGAGAGGTGCTCTCGTTGTCAGGAGATAGAGGGGCAGACAATCCTATGTTCCCATAAAGGAATTGTGTTGTCCGCATGTGCTTATCAGTATTTAGCTACAACTCTTAAGCATCAGTTTAGCACCTGAAATATTGTGAGAATTGTATGCAATGTGTGAAACAAGATTAAAATAGTTTTGGATTTTTCATTTGTATCTAAATTGATTTCATTTTCACTTTTCTGTTTTCTTTCAGCAAAGCCCTCTCTAGCATATCCCAAAGATTCTCAATGGGGTTGAGGTTTGGACTCTGTGGTGGCCAATCCATGTGTGAAAATGATGTGTCATGCTCCCTTAACCAGTCTTTCACAATTTGCGCCCGATGAATCCTGGCATTGTCATCTTGGAATATGCCTGGGCCATCAGGGAAGAAAAAGTCCATTGATGGAATAACCTGGTCATTCGGTATATTCAGGTAGTCCTCATGTTGACCTCATTCTTTGGGCACATGCTGTTGCTGAACCTAGACCTGACCAACTGCAGCAACCCCAGATCATAACACTGCCCCCACAGGCTTGTACAGTAGGC
>JASSRZ010001168.1:0-10762 GCA_032164315.1 Malacoctenus gilli
AGATAGATAGATAGATAGATAGATAGATAGATAGATAGATAGATAGATAGATAGATAGATAGATAGATAGATAGGGAGGAGGGTCTTGAGAGGGTGCGTGTTGTTTTTGCTTCGATGTGATATATTAAACTGTGAGCGCGTCATTTGGGCCAAACTATTAATAAGAACTCATTCTGGTATCCCCCCACGCCCCCCTCCCCCTCTGAACCCCATTACTCTTTTGGACACTTGCCCAATAGTGTCCGCATGGCAGCTGGGCGCATGCGCAGCGGCGCAGGCTTCAATAATGTCTCATGCCTCCCAAACAGCTCAAACTTGGACGCGGACCGAAAATAATGTTGTGTCCCGCGGAAGTGCGGGACCCGCTGAACCAGCCCGCTAGCCTGCGAGACTCCACGCCGTACTCTTAGTCCGCTCCGTCTCGGTGACTCCTCGGGACTTGTGTTGGGGTTGTTTTTTTTTTTTTTGGGGTGGGGGGGTTTACTCCCGCTGGTAATGGCCAGCAGTAGCTGAAGTGTTGCGATCCGGTCAGTGACAGGCTGTGGACGGCAGGGAGAGCTGTGCAGCGGAGCGCCCCGCACTCCGGTGATGAGCGCGTCCAAGAAGTGAAGGAAGGAAATCTGGGAGCCGATTACTTTGTGGAGCGACGATAATCCCGATACAGGTACGTCTCACGCGAGACCCCCTATTTTTCCTGCCTCCGCTTAAAAGTGACGTTCTATTCCTCCAAACGACCCAGTGACGACAGAGGCAGACAGGGTGAGACTGTCTGATCGCTACTTTTTGATTTTGATTGAACCCGATCGGATGTAAAAAGTTTGATATAAGTCGCCCAAGTTTGACAAACTTTATTTTCGACTCTGTCGCAATTATTAGAATTATGAGGAATCACATTTTGACAGGCTTTACGTCTGGATTATAAGTAAAATGTTTTAATGCAATTAGTTGTTCGCAATTAAATTGTTGAAGTCGGCATTGGATTTCAGGTTTTGACCACCTCGAACTTGCTGTCCTAATTTTGGACGCCTATTTGTTTATTATTTATTCGCCAATCATAAAAACAGTCTTAATTCCTAATTAAATCAAGTCGAATACCAACAGAATAATATGAGTGAACAAGATGACAGGCGGTGTTTCTCCTTCTCTCCCCTGCGTGTGACGGCCTCTGACAGCAGGTCAGTGCGATTCCTCCATCTCTCACAGCAGCGGACGCATGGCCGGGGGCTGCACACTGGACCCCCGGAGCTCGGTCCCCCTCCGGCCCCTCCGCGTGTGTCCGCGGCTTTTTCTCCGCATCTCCCCTCTCGTCCCACGTGGAGTTTGTGTTTATATTTGATATGTAGGAAACGGGAATCTTATACCGCGGCCGGCCGGGGCTCTCGGGGCTTGAATGGCCCCTGGCTATTGGCCTGCCCCTAACAACATGACAAGTTACACGCCGACTCAAAATCTGATAGGACCTACTGCCCCGTAATCCACACAGATTAGATTTCACATTAAGAGCTCATGCTTAACCAACGCGCATTAATGCGCGGGACGTGGTCGGGTTGGGATTTGGTGTGTGAGATTTCTGCAAATCGTAAAGTGCAGCACACTTCCAATCTGGGGGAAAAAAAATGCACAGTTTCTTCAGAAGAAATGCAACTTAGTTTTCATGCAACCTGGAGCACTCGTGGAAATTAGAGATTGCTCTAATAAAAAACATTAAATTAATTTCAATGATCAGTTTATGAGGGGCTTTAAATTCTCACTTTCAGTGGTGCTATTTTTAAATCTGTATGGTATGCTGAGCCTATGATTGTTGTTTTTATTTACTTCTCTCTTGATGTTTTTTTTTTTGTTTTCTAATTTAAAAGACAAACTCCCGTGTAGCATTTGTTTGATTGGGAAAAAAAAGTTAATTCGGATTTAATTTCCGGTGAGAAAATCAGTGTCCTGTGTCCCCATTCAGGTATGTTTGTTTTGTCAGTTTCTTTTTTAAATTAACTCGTCCTAAACTCTATCTATTCATGATTTTATCTTGCTAAAGTAAACAAGCTCCTGTCACCATCAGCGTTACAGTCGCGTCAGTATTTTCATTATGCAATATTGTGCGGATATGCGCAGCGGTCGTCACTTTCAACGGCAGAAATGTTGCGTGTTTCATCGCCGTGCGCCTTCTTAAACCGTTTGTGGCGCACTTAATCTCAAAATTGTAGATTCGAGGCATTTTTGTGAGAACAAAGGCGTTTGGTAAGGTAATATCGCTCCAGCATTTTTAAGAGTGTCGCGTAAAGTTCACTTGGCGAGTATAAAAACCCGACATTTTTAGTCAATAATATTTAAGTCGGATTGAATCGGCGGTGCGATTTTTCTCCGTCATTTCTGCCGTCTGCGGTTTGTCCAACATTTTCCTCTCTTCGTTTTATATGGCGTGAAATTACCGCAGTGTAGCCGTGCAGTCCACTTTCTAATCCGCCTCCGCCGTCTCGTATGTGTTTCTTATGTCGCTGTCAATAGCGATACTGAGAAATATAATTCTCTCTTCTGGGACGCCGAAGGAAATGGCAGGCATTATTGATTCCCTGTTCAGTGTCAGGTGACTGCAGGGTGGTTTCAGGGCCATGCGAGTCTACCCTGTGTGCTCCCACCAAACTCGCAGGCCCGCAACCGCATGTGAGACTTTGAAAGGAATTATCATTTTGGACATTAAAATGTAAATTGCCTCTAAGAAAGTTTAAGTCATAACTCTCTAACTGGTAGTTTTGTTTCCCTCCCAAATCAAAAGCTTATACATTTGATCAACTTTATGGTCATTAGCACATAAAGTTGATGAGTTCCAAGACTTCACTTTTCTATTAAATGCATTATAAAACCCAAACAATATAATGAAAAGGAGTAAAAACAGCAATATAAGCAGATGAAGGTGAGCGAGAGCGAGAGAGAGAGAGAGAGAGAGAGAGAGAGAGAGAGAGATCGGTGAAGGAAGGGAGGGAGGCTTGGGCACAAATCAATTCACCTGAGAGACGCATTATTGTCTTCGGTTTCAGGCCAGGAGGAGCTGAGCGCTATGAAAAATTAAAAGGATGCCAGTTAGTTTAAAAGATCGAGCCAGAAAACTACACAGTGTATGGACGAACACACACACGCGCACACACATGCACACACACATGCACTATACACTGCCTGCTAACTGGGGAAAAAATGTTCTTCTTGGCCGCATCTACAAAAAGTGCAACAAATTGTGTTTAAAACGGGAAATTATGACACTGATGAGTGTCTATGGATGTGTTGCCAGCTGTCTCAAAGAGTCCATTGTTTCTATCCAGCATGTACGTGAATATACACAGAACACACACACATAACTCGTCATGCATTTGTTTACCTGAACGTACAAAGGCTTTGTTTACATCATGCTGAAAAGGGTGATTTGCTCCAACCTGCAGGTGAAGAAAAATGTATTTACTTCATCTGAAGTGAAATGAAACAAATTCGTGCAAAGTATAGAATAATCATTTATCATGGAAACAGTGAAGTTGCCCTTCTTACCACATTGCCAGGGACTGCAGATCTCATGACAGCCAAGGACTATTGTGTTTGCATGCGAGTGTGTGTGTGTGTGTGTGTGTGTGTGTTTGTCTTTTGTTGAGCCGTCAAACTTTTCTGCCACCCATTACACAATACAGCAGCGGGGAGCCATTCGGTGCCGTTTGTTTTGGGATGCTAGCATTGTCTCCCATTGTCGCCCGCCAGCCTTTTGTCGCTACTGTCACGCGGAGAGTGACAGTAGCGACAAAAAGGCGAAGCCGAATGTAATTTCGGTCTCCGTCTCGCTGATCGCGACGCCTTAACTTGTCGACAATCAGCTCGGCCCCCCCGTCGCTCCCGAAACTCCTGCGCCAACCTGTCTCCTGTCTCGCATTAATAGGGTCACTCGCTGTCTTCGCGCGCCCGCCAGCCACTGTGTCTGTGGTCCAGTGGCAGCCAAGCGACCGTATCCTTTACACTTCTCCCTTTTCATTGTTGATATTTACTTCTGCAATTATCTCTCCACTTCACCCTCAGCTGAAGATGATATGCTGAAGTTAACACTGCCGCTCCCTCCTTCAGTCTCTTGTTGCTCACACATAAACACACCGGCAGAAGGCCGAAAACCGACAGATGTTAAAAATGAACGCAGGTTGACTTCAGAGAGAGATTTCATTCACAGGATGGTCGAGTAACTGAGGCAAACTCACAAAACCCTCGATAAACCTTGTTGACACCACCGTCCCATTAAGAATAGCTTCTTCGGGTGTTAAAATACCAATAAACTGGATTTAACTCCGCTAAAAAAAGAAACGAGAGGTTCTTGCCGTGTTAATAACGTATTTTATCTTCTCATTTCGCCTCCAAAGTGTTTGGCGCATCGTGGCCAAAGAAGCCATGGAGGCCTCACAGGACCTCAACGAACAGATGGTGAGTTGAAGGCTACTGTATGCATGCAAGTGTGTGTGTGTGTGTGTGTGTGTGAGTGTGGGTGGGTGGGTGAATAAGTCTACCTTGCATTGGCCACACAAGTGTGAGGTATTGGTGCATTTGCTAGATGTGTGTCTGTGCGTGTGTCAGTGTGTGTGTGTGCGCGCGCTAACACACAGCAGATGTGGGTCAGTGAGTGTACAGTAACCATATGGCGGCAGTCAGAGTGAATGAGACTTTAGTAGAAACAATGCTGGACACAGACATCAATTTGAAAAGCGTGTGTGTGTGTGTGTGTGTGTGTGTAAGTGTGTGTTTGGGTGTGTGCGCATCAGTAGCTCCTTTTGTTTTCTTTCTTGAAGACCCCTCAAATTGCTTTCACATCAGATGGCGCACCCCCTCTAAATTCAAGAAAATCGTCCTACTATGTGTGCAAATCTAATTTCAACAAAGTCAGAGCAGGCAAAGGACCCCACTCTGATCCCACACGGCCCTTCACGGGGGTCCCCAACCTCAAGCTGGGAACCATTCATGGGTTTAATTCAGTACATAATCCGAACTTTGTCTGTGCAAAACGATTCAGTCTTTCAAATAACTGAATGTATTGAACTGGTTGAATGTACATCGCACAACTGTGTGTTTTAGACTTAAGCCACACACACACACACACACTGAGCCTGGGGGGGTTGCTGGTCTCGCAGCGGCTCAGCAGGCCATCTCTGCGTCACGTCAGCGCAGCGTCCCAGTTCTGCTTGTTTAAAGATCAGGCCTGTATTGTTGGGAAAATGATTTTGGCGGCGAGCGAGGCCCACTCGCATTTCAAAGTCGTTAGTCAGCCACCAGAACAGGTGTAATTTCATCTTCTCCTCCTCCTCCTCCTCCTTCTCCACCTCCATCAAGCCCTCTCTCTCTCTCTCTCTCTCTCTCTCTCTCTCTCTCACCCCCTCTCTCTCTCTGACCTGCCAGCCTCAACAGTAATAATAGCGCAAAGTGGGACAGAGCTCACGAAGTATGTTGTTTTTCCCCTACTTTTTGTGTTGCTCTGTTAGACTCACTGTGGGTAGGATTACAGGCTGACCCCAACGGAGTACATGTCACTCACATATACAGTACGCACACTCTCACACGCACTCCGAACAACAAAAACACAAAAAAAGAGATCAAGAGAGAACGAGAGGTGCATCCGTCTTGTCCTGCTGCTACCCACCTATCAAATATTGATGTCCATATTCCACAATTACTTCACCTGCTTTAAATAGGGTGGTGATATCATTTATAATGTGAATTTGAGCTCCCGCTCAAAGACATTGATTAATTGTTCAGGTTGGAAACGGGATCCCGGAGAAAGGACAGAGATTTTAATCATACAGAGGCCGATCGTTCTAGAGGGCCGCGGTTTCGAGCCTTCGGGATGGTTCAGACTTTCTTTGCTGAAAGTCTATGCGCTTGATTTGAGGAGCTTGTATCAGATGCTTTGACCAGGAAGGTTGCTGGTTCGAGTCCCCAGGACATCCAGGACTTTAGAAGGTGTATGGGAAAGCCACCACATGTTCCGCCGTCGTGTTTCAGCGAGGCTTCACTCCCTCGACTGTGTGTATTGTCTTATTTACTGACGTATCTCATTTTTATTCCTATCTCTCAATCGAAGCTACTTTGTAACCAGACCCAAACTGGTCTAACAGACCAAGACAACTTCAGAAAATCACTAAACTTCTGTTCTGTACCGAGGTCTTCCTGGAATATAATTTACAGCATGGTTCATCCTGTAATTGTACGGTTTGAAAGGAGGCTTTTAATTTGCAAACTTGTCCGCAATTGTAATTTATTTCCCTGTAAATCCTTCCCTCGTGTTTGATATTTTAACTGAAAGTGGCTAATTCTTCCCTCGCACTGTTCCATTGAAATAGGCGTGTCTCCTGTGACTAAGAAAACAGCGCAGACCTCACACACAAGGTTTCGGGGAGTTGTCTGCTGACACCTGATACCCCCCCGCTCCTCCTCTTTACCCTTTAAAGTACCCCGTCCCCCCTCACATCCTCCACCCCACCCGTTTCCCACCACATCCATCGCACGTCATCTGGGTTATGGTCAGGCGTCCTCTCCGGTCGCCCGCCGTCTGGGGTCCTCGGGGAGCTCGGCAAGGAGCCCGAGGCCTGGCCGGCGGTGGTCGCGCTGCTTTTAGCTTGTTTAAGTGTCTCATTCCACCTGTTGTCACAAGATCATTGAGCTTTGAAGGAAAAAGAGTGGTGAACAAAAACTTTAGTTCGATTAAATCTCCTCAGCGTTTTTCAGTCTTTATTTTCCTTCTATATTTACTCCGACATCGAGGCATTTGTCCTTTTTATGCTCAAACAAACGCATAAACTTAACTCGCACTCCATCACTCGATGCTCTTGATCCAACAGAGCCTCGATTGAAGTCTCCAGACTGCTGGCAAGTGAAGCAAGCAGTGAGAGATTGGTGGGGGTGGAAGTGTGGGGGGGGGGGCTTCAGTGGCGTTTGTTGACCCCGGGGACGGTTGTGGGATTTAAATGTATGGCCACCTGAAGGAAAAAAAAAAGAGAAAGAGATGGAAGAGGAGGAGGAAAAGAGAGGAGAAAAAAGGTTCCTTTAGCCGTAGCCTTTTCCGCTGGTGCGCTGGGAGAGGCCCCGGGTATGGCAGCTGTCCCAGTCTGTGCATGTGAGTGTGTGCGATAGAAAGACGGAGAGACAGCGCGAGAGCAAGTACGAGGAGGGAAGGGGGTCAGGTTGCACCCCTCTTTCACCCCTACAACCCCATACAGACACATTCACACAAACTTACATGCAGCAGCAGTAGCTTAATACGAGCGCGGCCCAACCCCGATCACTAAGATTGCGCTGGCGTCATGGATGGTCGTTTCGCAAATCTGCCCGGCAACAGGGGCATGTGGACAGCTCACAGGAGTGAGGAGTGTAACAGCTACCCCCCTGGCATCCCCCTACTAGGCTGGCAGTCTCGCTGGGGCACCGAGCTGCACTTCAATTTCAGCTTAGTGTACAGTGATTCTTGTTAGATTGATGTGTAGTTGACAGCTGAGCGCGTCTTCTGCTCAGACTGAGCACAAACTACGATCACACGTTTTGTCTGTTTATCTCATCAAAGATCAGTCACATGAATCCACAAGCAGCAATTGTAATGTAACGTAAAGTCATTCTCTGACCTTTTTTCTGTCTTTATGTCAATTGAAGAAATTGAAACACATGAGTTGAAGAGAGGGGAGAAAAAAAAGACAGTCCGATAAAACTGTCAACAAATTACAGAAAAAACACACAGATTGTGCTGCTGCCTACTGACAGAACAAAACTATTAATCAGTCAATCGAAGCACTTCACAACAAAAGGTGCAAAAGATGCAACTATGTTGTGCAGACTGATTTCTCTACTATCGAGTGTGATATCTGGTAAGCTGGCTGATAGTGAACCTGATGAGATTCCGAATAACATTCAAAGCAACGAGACACGACTTATCTGTTGTAGACAGGCTCAGCTATCAGCAAAGGTTAAAGGTCGGAAGGTGCCTCCTCGTTTTTACAATGTACAGAAGAAGGAGGGAAATCAGTTCTTCTGTCTTTTTTGCTTTACACATGTCTGTATTTCTACAAGCAGTGACACAAGTATTGCAGCAGGACTGGATCATACGACTGGTGAATGAGTTGAAATTTCGTATCATCTCTTTCATGGAACAGTTTTCCTAAACAACGGTTGTCACTAATTGAAAGTTTTAAGCACAGAAAAAAGTCCCAAATCCTCTGGATCTTTTTCTTCTTTGTAACCAAATTGAATCGGAAGAAAGTCTTCGTTTTGAAGACCCGTCCAGCTTCTGCCTCGGTTTCAGACAAATTTATAACTCGTCGCACTCGAGAGCCGAGTGCAAGTCTGGCTCGGCCGGGGAAAAGACAGCAAGGTGTGAGGTCAGCGGGTCACAGACAGCCTGCGAGCCAGTCGCAGCCTGACAGAGCCGAAACCCCCAAAACAGACTGGAGAATCCATCTCCAAAGCCAGAGCAAGCGGCGTGGGCTTTCTGTAGAGGAACACACCAGACAGGAAACCGCATGATATGTGTGCTTTAGTGTCTACAGCGCGCGTGTGTGTGTGCGTGTGCGCGTGCGTGTGCCTGTGTCTGTGTCTGTGTCTGCGTGTGTGTAGGTGTTTCTTTCTCTGTTATAGACATACACTCTTTGTGGTGTGGGATGGCTGAGGTCATCTGAGTGGAGGCTGTCTCATAATGTGGCCATGATGTTTAATGGAAGTCAATCAGGACTCCGTGCGTCCTGCCAAGGTTCTCCTTTTTATTGATTACTCAAAGAGTTTTTCACGAAAATCACATTATTGCCAGATGTTACATTTCTCTCCACTGAACATTTTTTAATGTAGTAAAAGCTTTCGTAATAAAGTTGATTCTTGACAAAACCGCACCACTTATGGCACCAAGCTCAATTTCTTGGGATTTGCAGAGTGGAGCTGAATAAAAAGCCCCCCCCCCCCCCGCCCCCCAACGCACACAAACAGAAGTCCTTCCTTTAGTATTAAAAGCGCTCCGCCATGAACGGAGCCCACCTCTCGCTCGACCCCTGTCTTCTGGCAGACGCTCATCTGCCATTGGTTACAAAGACGAGCGTGTTTCCTCATTTCGCTGGGAAGGAAATGAAATTGCAACAATTGTGCTTTGGTTACGGAGGGAACCTGCCTGCCGCGAGAACTTCCTCTGCTGCTCTGCTGGGAGATTGGATTTCTTCTCTCTCTCTGCAGCGCGAGAACCAGAGACGGAGCGGAGGGGTCGGCGAGGCCAGATGGGTTGGGACGGGGGTCTCTGCGCTGACTGAAGCAATGCTGCAGCTAATCATTATTTTCACCCTCTGTGGCGATTTTGTTCTCTGTGTTGCCAAACTAACCTTTCTTCTTCCCTCGTCAGACATCCACACAGATTTGTGGCGCTTTTCTGTTCGAAGCAAGAAACGAAGTTGAAAATTTTTTCTCTCAAAATAAAAAGATTTAGGAAATTTTTAATGATATTTTTCTATTTTTGAGTAATTTTAACAAACTGCAACTTCAACTGTTGTGAAATCTCTTTTTTTTTCCAAATATTTATCAATTCAAGATGTGAAAGTTAGAAATGTGGCTTGCACCTTGCAAAAACTGGTCCTTCCTCGTGTTGATGTCCAAAAAAGAGACGTTTTTACTCTGCTTGTCCTTGGCTCTTTTTGTCTGTGTGTCCCACCTTCCCCCCCCGCCTCCGTCCTGCCCGCCTCTCCGTCTCTCCCCGTGTCTCTCTGGCTAGAGTGATGATTCAGGGCCTATTGTGAAGACAGCAATCCGATACAGAGCCAGCCCGAGAGCGAGGGTGGAGAGGTCGGCGGGGAGGTGGGGTGGAGGGGGTGATGGAGGGAGGGATAGCGAGAGCAGAGCTGGGGGGGGGGGATTCTGGTGCCTTCTCATAGCCGCGTCCGCGCTGTCTGGGGCCTGAGGCGCTCGGCACTCGTACCTGTCCTCCGCCTTACCTGTTGCTCCCATTCTCACTCGACTTGCATTCTCTGTCTTCTCCTTCTTTGTCTTCCTTTATCTCTTGTTTTCTTTCTTTCTCACACCTCCTCTAAGTTCCTTTCTGGACGCTCTTCCAATTCCTCCTCCTCAGTCACTCTCTCCTTCTTTTTTTTTTTTTTTAACGTCTTCACACTTGCATCCCTTTTTCCCTCTGTCCGCCTGGTTTCTGTACTGACATATGGTATGGCGAGTGATTTTATTAGGAAGATGATATGAAGTGTTTCAAGGCCCGGTATGAAGGAACAGCTTGCGACTTTTGAGACATTCAACTCCCGTTCGCTCTCCTTGGTGCACAGGGCAGCAGTAACTTCTAATAATCGGCCGCATATTGAATCTGAGAGCAGATGGTGTGTGTGAGCGCGAGTGTCTGTGTGTGCGTGAGTGTGTGTGTGAGAGAGAGAGACCATACCTTTCACTCTGCTCAATGTCTTTCCTTGTGTGCTCCTTTTTGACAAAAAAAGAAAGCGAGAGAGAGAGAGGTACCTTATGTTGTACCTCTCACATGCACACGCACTGTGATGTCATGAGCAGCATTATTTAACAGGCAGCTGGGAGGCCATTCATCATTTAATTAAAAGCGTCTGAAAGGGATCTGAGGCCTAATGAGATTAGCTTTAATTATTGATGCTGCTGCTGCTGCTGCTGCTGCTGCTGCCACAGACACACACGTCCACACAGACATACAGCCTCACAAAAACACACACACACACACACACACACACACACACACACACACACACACACACACACACACACACACACA
>JASSRZ010001169.1:0-10235 GCA_032164315.1 Malacoctenus gilli
TGTGTGTGTGTGTGTGTGTGTGTGTGTGTGTGTGTGTGTGTGTGTGTGTGTGTGTGTGTGTGTGTGTGTGTCACTGCCATCGTTCTTCCTTTAGGGCTTCTCGGGCAGCAAACTGACTTCCCTGTCTCTGGGTCAAGGCCAGGGTCCCATCGCTATGAGTATGATTCAGACAGGCATTAAAGAGGGCACCTGGGTGGTATTGCAGAATTGCCACTTGGCCACTTCATGGATGTCAACACTCGAGAGAGTTTGTGAGGTGAGAGCGAACGACAAATCTACGTGGATTCGTGCTTCTTCTTTTTTTTCCACACGGCGTTTGTACTCGATGAACTTGATGAATGTTCTGTTTTCAGCAGGGGTTGAACCCGGATTCCACCCACCCAGACTTCAGGCTGTGGCTGACCAGCTACCCGTCGCCCACCTTCCCCGTGGCGGTCCTCCAGAACGGCGTGAAGATGACCAACGAGGCGCCCAAAGGCCTCCGCGCCAACATCGCCCGCTCCTTCCTGATGGACCCCATTTCTGACCCAGAGTTCTTTGGCAGCTGCAGCAAACCGGTCAGCAAGCACGCTCATCTTGTTTGCCCCCCCCCCCCGCCACGCGGTCCACCGCGCATACCTTTCCACGCCCGCAGCAGCAGGTGCACCGGACCGTTTGTTGTGCTTGAAACGCGGCGCCGCTCTTTGACGCCTTTCATCCGCGCTCTTTTCCCCACCCAGGCCGCGTTCAAGAAACTGCTGTACGGCTTGTGTTTCTTCCACGCCCTGACCCAGGAGAGGAGGAAGTTCGGCCCTTTGGGCTGGAACATTCCGTACGAATTCAACGAGACCGACCTGCGGATCTCCGTGCAGCAGCTTCACATGTTCCTCGAGCAGTACCAGGTCAGAATGGTTCCCGGGGTCATGGTATTTTGGACGACTTGTGCTTAGGAACGCCAGGCTCACGCTTCTCTTTTCCTAAGGACAAACACCGCCGTGTTCACTCTAGAGTTGTCACGATACCAGAATGAGCAACCACGATACTATGCCAAACAAAGTATCACGGTTCCTGGTAGTATCATGATACCGCAGCCTTTTTTAAATTATTATTATCTGAAACAAATATTGTTATGAACAAAAGCCAAAATAGTTCCAAATGTGACTTTTGGAGTTTGTTTGTTTTTTTTTAATTGTGGTGCCGCTGACACCGCAGCGAGTCACCCCTCGTGCCCAATGCTTCTGACAGGCCGAGCACGTTGTGTACATTTGTTATCTGAAGCTGTGCTGCTTGTGCACAGCGAGACAGCTTGGTTGTTTTTTTTTTTGCCAAACTATTTACCGTAGCAGAGCTGACTTGATAGACTTCCTTCTCGCCGGTAAAAACACGCCAACAGCCATACAGCTTTAAATACAGGCGGGCCCAGGGTGTGGAAACAGCCTATCATATCCCCTGACGTCACGAGTAAGCCGCAAACAGCCAATCATTCAGCAGCTGTGTGGTTAGGTTGCAGTATTAGCTGTGTGGGTTGGTTGAGAGGGAGAAGCACGCAGTGACATGCTGGGAGGACAGTACAGGCGGTTGCATGTAGCGGAAACTGGCACCGGGTCGTAGTAATCTACGGTAGTACCTTCGTGTATAAATACTAGTATAGTAGGAACCGTTATGATTTGGCACCACGGTGTACCGTGGGTACCGTGTGTACCGTTCCACTCCAGCTCACCCACACATGTCTCTCATGAACTTGGTTGACATCTCCATACGTATTCACCTCCTCAAGTCACTCCTATGTATCCAAGCCTCTAAGCCCGTCATAGAAAACGCTGGCTGTTACAAGAGGGTCCTGCTCGACTCAAGTGTTCTCTTTCATAAGCCCGACTCAAAAATCCACTTGACATTTTTCCATAAACTGATAGTCCTCCAGCCCGCCGCCGTTTCCCGGTTCCCCTGAAAGAAAAAGGTGGCAAAAAAAACGAAGCGCCGAGATCTTTTTCTTTTTTCAACGCGGTGACATTTTCAGCTTGTAACCGAGTGTTGCTCAGTGAATTTGGATGTGAAATCCCCCCCCCCCAGCAAATGCCACAGTGGTCAAAGCCCCCCCCTCCCATTACACATCTCCCTAATCCAAGTTTAGGTCCTAAAACTTAGTTTTCGCCAGGGTTTGATAAACACAAGTTTATTAAAGTACCTATTACTTCCAAGCCTTTTTGTGACCCATGTGTTGCCTCGTTTACCACAGGAAGTGCCCTTCGATGCCCTGCGCTACATGACAGGCGAGTGTAACTACGGCGGGCGTGTGACTGACGACTGGGACCGGAGAACCCTGCGGACCATCCTGTCCATATTTTACACCGCCGAGGTTATCGAGGACCCCGGCTATAAGTTCGACCCCAGCGGGCTCTACTACGCGCCGGCCGAGGGAGACGTAAGTTGGCGCGAGTCAGTGCGAACTCGCTCGACGCCAGGATTTCAGAGGCCTTTTTGTTAAATTTCCATTTGCGCCGCGAGTGCACGGATGGACTCGTCGTTACAGAGGAGCGACGACTCCCCTTTGTCAGTGCCAGAGAATCTCCAGCCACAATGCAGAGCGGAATGCTCACTTTACGAAATCCGACGCCGCGCTGAAGTGACTCACACTCTCATTCAGACACATTTCGGAGGCAGCATAACAGCCGCAAAGAGAGGCTTAGCGCCGCTGAGTATCTCCTCTCTATTTTTAATCATCCATGAAATGCTGGTTGTACATGTTTCTCAGTAATTGTCTGGATGTTGGGAGTTGTTCGGCTTTTTTTTTGGGCCGCACACGAACTTGATTTCTTTCGGTCCCGAGTTTGAAGACGTCGAGTGATACCCGAGGTGTTCCCTTCTCCTCGCGTCCCCCGTGATGCAGGCTTTCTCTTTGTTTACGCGAGTTGTTTTGAAGCATGTAATCTCTTATTTAAATTCAGATATCAGACGTCATCCTTAAAGTGGCCCTATTTTACACATTTTGGATGTCTTTGTCTCCGTGTGCAAGTCCACAATGACAGAAATTCATCAAGCTCTTTTTCTCAAACACCGTATTTCATTATATCTCAATCATCTCCTTCAGCACTTTAGAGACAAGCAGAATGAGGCTCTTCCGCATTAAGTCCCACCCCTACAAGATGCAGCACACCTCTGATTGGTCGGGAACGCGCCCATACGTTCTCGCCAGAAGCGAAGTTGTCCAATCACTGGGCCCCTCCCTCTGTGACATCAGTGGAAAAACTGATGTGAAAAAAGCTCCCTGAAACAGACTGTTTCAACCACCATCGAAACTGTATGGAGAGTTACGCTAGATATCTCAAACATGAGTTTATGTGAACAGAGGAGGCGCTGCTCACTTGTCTGAATGAGCTTTCGACACTATTACACTGTGAATAGCTGAAAAAAGTCGAAACAGCTTAACAGGGCCTCTTTAAATATTGTAAGACACTCCTGCTCAACCCCCCCCCCCCCCCGTTACACGAGGAACTGGCGCCGGATTCATCGGCCGCGCCCATCCGCCGGCAGCGAAAGTCAACAAAAGTGAAACTCGCGACTTCTCAAACTCGGCCCATTAAAGGACGCACGGTTCTTTTCGGCGTGCCGTGGTTAAGCTACCTTTAAAAAGTCATTAGGAAAATAAAATGCGTGTAACAAGGCGCAGCGGGGGGGGGGCGACTGGCGGCGAGGGGTTGATGCATTTGTTAACACGAGCGCAATCTATGGCGCGCGCCACCCTGTCTGGCATTTTGTTCCCCCGCCACAGCGCCGGCACCCCCCCCCTCCAAGCGCATCTTTTATTCATGAAGTCACATTTACATAGTCATTAAAATAAATGTCAGCAATCGAAGGAGACGACTTGTTTTCGCAATGAGCGTTATTACTCGAGATGTTTCCTGATGTCGGCGTCGAAAATGGGTACACCCCCCCCAACTTCGCCTCTCTCTCCCTCTGTTTCACCCCCACCCCCCTCCCCCATGACCCCCACCCACCACCCCCGTCGCAGCACAACAGCTACATCGAGTACACCAAGGCGCTGCCTCTGAACCCGTCGCCGGAGATTTTCGGCATGAACGCCAACGCGGACATCGCCAAGGACCAGGCGGAGACGCTGCTCCTCTTCGACAGCATCCTGCTCACACAGGTAGCACGGCTGACACGCGATACGATCGGGGCTCTGTTGGTCATCCACCGGTTGGTCGTGATGCGGAAAACCCCCCCCAAAAAAACGCACATTCACACTTTGCTATTCCGTCAGCTGAGTTGATGTGGAAAACTGAGCCAGTCCAAGTTGTTTTCTTTCACTTTTCCACGGGCATCAAACTCCAGTGTCACGCACATGAAGCACTGCTGCCTAATGTGGGTGCAGACCATTAAAAATAGAAAATTCCAGTGAGCCCAGAGCCCTCCCAAAATGGTGCGCCCCCCTTTTGGCCAACGTCCCAGCTGCGCCGCCAAGGGACTTCGATTTTAGCTGCTCACGTTTTCGTATTGTTGAGACAAGCGGCGCGGGCAGCAAATTAAAACCACCTAAACCCCCCC
This sequence comes from Malacoctenus gilli, assembly GCA_032164315.1. Taxonomy (NCBI): domain Eukaryota; kingdom Metazoa; phylum Chordata; class Actinopteri; order Blenniiformes; family Labrisomidae; genus Malacoctenus; species Malacoctenus gilli. Next base: position 4,525 of record JASSRZ010001169.1, read on the forward strand.
CCCCCCCAAAAAAAATATGCACATCAATTGAGTTGACTGAAGCCATAAAAACACACTCCACCCGACATCATCTTCTCCCAAAAACCACGCGGTGCAGCAGCGGGAGCCTTCCCAGCTCTCCATATTTCATCGCTCTTCATTAAAACACACTATGCAACATTAATTACAGAGGAAAGTTTCAATGAATATTTCAGTTGTTTGCCGAGCGACTTCTAAAAGAACAAAAAAAAAAAGGAAAAAAAAAACCCTTCTCCATCGTATTAGGTTATCTTCCTTTGACGCTGCAGAGACACAGTGTGAGACTCGCTGGCTCTGGTTGGAGCCGCGTGATTCCCACATCATTATATCCCAGCTCTGTGGAGTCAGACGAGCTTATATCTTGCCACTTCCCAGCTCCCCGTCCGTGCGCGCCGCAGAACCAAACGAGCGAGATCTGGCGTCGAGAGCCGCCCGAAAATGACACGGCGATCGTACAGAGGCGCCGCGGAGAGAAAAAAAACAACAAACCCCATTGTTTATTTAGCCGTTTTTTACTCATTGTGAGAATCACAGCGGTTCCTCTTATACTTCGTCAGACAAGTTTTTCCCGCTCCGGTTCGCTCGTTTGGAATCGGCGGGGACGGTTTCAGAAGTTAAAAGTGGATGCAAGCAGACGCGAATGATCTCCGCAGAGCGCCAGGCATCAGTGGCTGCGTGCATGCTCCTGTTTTTAGCTGCTTCTAAACAACAAGGTGCTGTCGTGACACCTCCGTCGCTCCAAACAAATGGCAAGACGATCCCCAAATGCAGCCCCCCCCCCTTTCGCTCCAGTTAAAATTACAGCCCCCCCCCTGCCCCCCTTCCTCCCTGTAGAGTCTGGCATTTAGTCATATAAATCCCGTTCAACGAGATTAATAATGGCTTCAGTCATGTGTGGACTTCATTAGCATCTAATACGCTCTCATCAGTCTCAATGACCAATAAACAGGGAGACGCTTCAAATGGAACGAAGCAGCTATTTATCATTCTCCTACTGTAACCCCGCCGCCATTGGCCGATGATTATCTATTACCGCCGGCCGGGCCGCCGAGGTAAATGGCGCGCGAGGAAAAGCGGAAGGACGGCGGATGAGAGTGAATGATTATCAGCGTGAATGATCGTTTGGATGGTTGATAAGTCGAATTAACATGTGGGGAGAAATCGAGGGGGGTGGGGGGGGGGTGTCGGTGGAGTGGCGTCGAGCCTTTCATCTCGCGCCCGCGCAGCTGAAATCCAAAGACGACGCGCGCCGGAATCCCTCCCATTGCCGCGTGTGTCGGGAAGAGCTGCGGGAGAAGCATCTGCGAATCGGCAAAGAACAGGCGCAATTAAGGCAGAGCCGAGGGCACTTTGACGGGCTGCGTTGGAAGCACATCTGGTGGCGGTCTGGCCTAAAACGGGACGGAATAGGACAACGATCGGCAGAGTCGAGTCACCCCGTCAGTCCCGCTTACCAGCGGGCTTTCTTTCAGGATCAGAGCGGCGCCGGGGGCGAGCGTCCTTTAAAGGGAATGCGCAATTTGACAGGTCAAAGATAGAAGATGATCATTTCCCGATGAAGCGTCCACCCCCCCTCTCATCACTCTCCTCTTCTGATCAGTCCCGCTCGTCAGGCGGCGACGCCAAGTCCTCCGACGACATGGTCTTTGAGGTGGCGGCCGACGTCCTGGGCAAGCTGCCGGCCGACTTCGACGTGGAGGCGGTGATGCGGCGCTTCCCCACCAGCTACGGCCAGAGCATGAACACGGTGCTGGTGCAGGAGATGGGCCGCTTCAACAGCCTGCTGCGCGCCATCCGCGACTCCTGCCTCGACATCCAGAAGGCCATCAAGGTACGCGCCCACGCGACAGAGAATGACAGGAAGCGGATGTGCCGCCTCAAAGAAAAAACATGGCGCACGTCACTCACGCGTTAGAAAGGTGGGTTTTACCCCTCCCTCCAGTCTCAGCTCAGCTCTCCTCCCAAGAGCCCTTTGTTGTTGGAATATATCTGCTTCACTGTATTTACGCCCAAATTAGTTCCTCCCAGATAAACACCGAGGCGAAATAATGAATCATCATCGATTCTGCATTTCGGTGCAGTCGGAGCAATAATTCCTTCGTAGCGGCAGATCTCCGGTGAACGATTACAGGAAGAAAAACGCTGGTAATACATCCTCGGAAAAAGGGGAAAAAAGAAAAATCAGATAGTGCCAGGTCTCAGCACAACGCTCCGAACGCACTAATCGCACAGAAGTTTTCAATTAGTTAGAGAATACTGAAAACGGCGATTGTGGAAGTGCAGTGACACAGAAAAACAATCGCATACGACGAAGTAGAAACAGTTTTCTCTGGAAAGACGATGGACAGAAATCTCCCAGGGAATCGAAACAAACGGAGGTATGCAGTGAGAAACATCTGTAACGGTTCAGTGTCCAAGAATACCACGAAGAAAGCAGCTTCACGAGTGAATCAGTCGCACCGAAAAAGAAACAAAAACATCCTGACTATACATAAAAAACTGCAGTTAAATACTTCAAAAAGAGGCTATCTGATCACCAGTTTAGGAATATACTTCAGAATATATTTGACATGATGCCACATCTGATAGCGCGTCTTTTTTAAATCATTTTTCTTGTGTACACATAAACACTTGTATAAACATACCAGATTTGTACAAATAAGTAGACCTGTGCCCCATTAAAAAGGCACCTACTGAGGTATAAGTGCAAACAAAAACAAACAAGCAGCACACATGAACTCTGCAAACGTCTCAGCCATAAACCTCTGCAAGCAGTGTAGCACATGCTACGACTCGAACAATAACCCTGTTGTAAGGTTAACAAAACCGAATGATTATTCCTTCCTCATTATCATGCTGTTAACAAATACATTAAAGGGTTCCCATATGCTTTAGAACCTGTCCTTTTCTTTTGTAGCTCACTCTCTTCAAAGATAAAGTTTGTAGCATTCGCTTCACCCAGTATGCAGCACTCGGCCCGCTGATCTTTTCCCAAAACATTGCCATGAATCTTTTGGCATGTAAAAGATACAAATCTATTGATATTTGTTCATTCTTGTTGTATTTATGGCCTTTTGGACAAAGTCCTAAAACAAAAAAGTCCATTAGAATGCTTTTTGAAATAATTTTTTCTATTGCCATTTTTAAGATTTTATATATATATATATATACACTACATTACATTTGCCAGATACAATGAAATAATGTCCCTTTTAACTGAGTGCATTTTGTACATATATCTGGGATGTTCCTATTATATTTATTGAATATGTCTGGTGTTATATATCTTCTCATTAGCCATGTATACTGCAGTAATCTAAATCGAGTATTGACTGGTTGGGTGTGAGCCTTCGTACTTGCCAAGTACCAGTCCTCTAATGATGTGTCTGTACCCAAATACTGCGTCTCTTTTAAACAAGTGTTGCTGCACCTTCTCGACTGCAGAGTGAACTGGAGAGGGCGTGAAAGCGTCAGGAAGGAGGACGAGTACATCCCCCTCTGCAGTTAAAGGCCCCCCCACAGAGCAATGAGGGTTCCCATTATGTGCTTGTCTATCACCTCGTCTCTTCAAAGAGACTTGTGTGTTTGTTTGTTTTTTGTAAAGAGAGGCGGCGGCGCCTCATGTTCGATTTGGTGTCAGAACACGCCGCGAGCGAGCGCTGCGCGTTGCTCGTCGCGGGTTCGCGGACGAGTGTGTGCGAGTGTGTGTTTACAGTTGTGCCGCACCCCTTTCCCCCCCCCTTCCTTCCAGGGTCTGGTGGTGATGTCTGCGGAGCTGGAGGAGGTGGTCAGCAGCATCCTGAAGGGGCGCATCCCGGCCCTGTGGATGAAGAGGTCCTACCCCAGCCTCAAGCCGCTGGGCAGCTACGTCGCCGACTTCCTGCAGCGACTGCGCTTCTTGCAGGTGAGGCAGGCGGCGGTGTGTGTGTGTGTGTGTGTGTGTGTGTGTGTGTGAGTGTGAGTGTGAGTGTGAGTGTGAGTGTGAGTGTGAGTGTGAGTGTGAGAGAGAGAGAGAGAGAGAGAGAGAGAGAGAGAGAGAGAGAGAGAGAGAGGCATACACACGTACCCGCCTGCGCTCTGGGAGGGTCATCGAGGTCTTTCAGTGCTGTGTTATATTCAGCACTGCGCTGCAACAGGAGACTCCGTCCAAACGCACAGAATAGGTCTCATATTTTATGAGGCCTTCGGTGAAACATTAGCGTTCGTGAGAGGAGAAAACAGATATCAAAGTTCGGTCCGTTCTCACATCTCACTCAGCTGTGTAATGTTAGAACTTGATATTAAGTTCCGTTTTCAAGTCGCTATCAAAACATCCCAACATTATGCTGTCGTCTAATACTTTTCTGTCGGTTTAATACTTCTATTTTGCATACATACGACACGTACTGTACGAAATAAATCTTGTTTTAGCTTTTAATTTTTTCAATATTGATCTATTTAATGGGTGATGTACAATATTGGCAGCTGTACCGCCTCAGAAAACAAGCAAACCATGACCTCAATTGTTTCTCATCACTAAGATCCAATGAAAGATCAATTTACATGCATTAATCGCTGCTTTTCCTGTGATTAACGGCTTGTTTTAGTCGGTTATACAAGGAAAATTACTGACATTTGAAAGACTAAAGAAAGGAAACAACAAACTGACTGTTGTGGAACCATCACACAGTCCATTTAAAGGCACCCAAAAACAAAAAAGTGGTTTCTTCAGGCAATAAAAAAGATCAGTGTTCCCTTTTTTATTTTTTGTCTTTCGTCTCAGAGTGAAAGGTTAAGTCCTTCCTCTACGGAGCGAAGTGGAAGTGGCCCGAAGCCGCGTCACGCGCGCGTTACACAAGAAGACTCGGTCTCACTACTCCGGTGTAGCGGCACACGGGAGGCGGGAGGGGCGGGAGGTCGCCCCCATGACCGGCCGACATGTGAGTCCGCTTCATCCCGCGGGTACAGTCTGCTCCCAGTGCCTGGTTGCCCCCCCCCCCCAACCATCAGAGGGCACGCAAACGACCCAAAGGAATGCTGCTGGGAGCCGCCGTGTGTGTGTGAGAGGGTTATGACTCCCCACTGGGGGAGAGTCATGAGGTTCTCTTCACACAAAAAGCACGCTTTTACTGCTCCAACACGAGGGTATCAAGTAGTGAAGGGGGAGTTTCAAAATAAAAGCTCCCGACGTGTGTTGTTTGACCTTTTTTAACCTCCGTATTCTGCATACACATCCTTTTAATGTGAAACACCGTCATGTGAATCAGTAACTGACCTGACAGGAGATGAAGGCTGTTTGATGGGAGATGGTGAGGTGTGTGTGTGTGTGTGTGGCGATATTGGCCTCGACAACACATCCTGACATGAAGAAAGATGGAAACATCTTTCGCTTCACATCCTTGCAAACTCTCCTCCTTGCCTTTGTGTTCAAATTTGATACTTGTACACAATTCTGCGTACTCTCACATATATTTTGTTTACATACAAATTACCTTGCCGTGTAATATCCCCTGCGGGAGCTCACTTCCTTCAGAAATATTCATCTCTGTGTGGTGTTTTTCTCCAGTAAATATAATCCCTTAAATATAAAACACAAACCTCATACTGTTGTGATGTGGCTTGGAGTGAGGGTGTTATCCCTGAATCTTCTTGCCGTTCTTGTGGGGGGGGGGGGGGGGGGGGGGGGGGGGGGGGGGGGGGGGGGGGGGGGGGGG
>JASSRZ010001170.1:0-10758 GCA_032164315.1 Malacoctenus gilli
GCACTCATCTCTCAACTCTTGAGCTGTGTAGATGACCTGCGTGTCATTTGGCTTATTTGGCTTTGAATAAAAAACCCGAAAGACAAGATCGATCTTCTCTGGATTTATTCACAAGAAAGAATTCCAATACAAGTTGGTGTCAGAAGTGGGATTCCAGGACAGCCGCCGGAGCGGCGACGGACGGTGGGGGCCCACCAGATCCACCAACCGCGATATGCCTCAATACCAGACTAAATTACCGGACGTGAGGACCGTTCGTCCCCGACAGACTTCGGTCGCTGCCTCGGGATTCCACAAAGGACCCTTTGTGTCCTCCATCTCTGTTTGCTGCAGGTAATGTTATGTCATTGATTTTTAATTTTTTCCATTCCCAAATTCCTGACTGAATGGAATGGAATTTTCTTGTGAAACCCTGATAAATTAAAATTTAAACCAATCTTGATGTCCAATTGCGACCTGTCAGTGGCCTGAGAATTCAGACTTCGGAAACCTGAATTAAGTGAGTTTAACGTCAATAAAAAAGGAAAGAGACACTATTGGCTTCGCACAGAGTCGTGAGCAGTACATCACGGGGGCGTAGATTTGGCAGTGCCACAAAGCTTGAACAGAACTTCTATGCAGTTACATCGACAACACTGAGCTGCACGTCGTGTTGAGAAGTTTGGCAGTTCGGGGGTAAATTCTCCGGTTGTTTGTCTAAAAATTTATTGACGGTCCCTAGAGACGTCTAGTGGATTAGGATAAAAAACCGCCGGCATGGGGTTGTGTGGAGGTAAACCAGGTCCTGATCAGGAAGGGATTTGGACATCACACATAATCATGGCCATGAAAAAGAAATATGGGGAAAAGTGCACTGAATGTCTCCAAGTGTGGGTCTCTGATTTTGGTTTTCCTAATGTGGGGAGTTTGAGTAGTCGACAGCTGATGCTGCTGCGTACAAAGTTAGAACAGGAAAAAAGAGTTTTGATGGAAAAGAAAACGGTGAAAACAAGACATGCAGCAGCTGGAATTACACGAGGAATGTTTGGAATATTGGGAGATGGAGTGTCGCCGGAGGGAGCAGAGAGAAAAGGAGAAAAACAAAAAAGATGATGGTTGGCACCTCCGACGAAAAATCTGCAATTCTTGAAACCCCGTTTTCACACACTAATCCATTTTTTTATACTTCCACTCCCCCGCACCCCTCTGTGCCTTTGCTGTATCCGAGTTTGGCCGTGGTGGGTCTCCCTGGACCAGTGGTGGGGGACGACTGGGTGCCCCCTCCCCGCCCGCGGGTGCCGCCGCCTTACCTCGGAACGCCTTACATCGGAACGCGCCCCGACGCCTCCTCCGCGCCTACACCTGGGGGCGCCACAGGTCGACAGCTGGCCCGGCGGCCACTGCCGCTAAACCTGAACCCGTGACTGTTGACACCGAGGCTCCGAGCCCTTCCACCACCCGCACTGGGACCAAGTTCATAGGCCTGTCCCTCCAGGCTCCTATGCTCGAGTACCCCGGCCCCGAGGGCACTCCTGTCCTCGTGCATCGTCATATGGACGCTGAGATGCTGGCCGCAGCCAAGACTCTGCCACCTATTGGCCAAGGGGACATCAGATTCAGCCGTCAGCTCATGGTTTTTGTTCGTGCCTGGCGCCTGACTGGCGGTGAACTCACCCATGTCCTGAAAGTCATCTTGGGTGCGGAGGATTACAGCAAAATTCGCAGGGTTGTGGAAAGAGAGGGACACGAATGCCTGCGTGCTGCCGCAGCCGTCTGGGATGACGATCGCGGATGGGAGGGACACATTCGAGACGTGTGTGGGGCCTTGCAGGACCACTTCCCCATCAAAGTGGACATATCCAAGTTACGTGCGTGCCAGCAGGGGCCTACTGAGTCAGTCATTGACTTTTTACAACGCCTGGACGTCCTGTGCCAAGCTCACAGTGGCCATGTCAAAGCTGAACACAACAACGAGGACTCGGCCTACGAGTCTGTCCTGAGGTCCCATTTCTATGCGGGGTTACGCCCATCCCTCCAGCAGCAAGTGCAACAGTCGCTCGTCGGCAGCTGGGCCTCCAGAAGACTGGCTGACTGCGTGCACCACGCCTAACACGCTGAGACTCTGGAGCTCGCCAAGAAGGAGAAGAAAGCCGCAGGGACTGAGCAGGCAACCCTCGTTGCTCTGGAGACAGCGTCATCTGCAATCGCCATGTTCAAAGACAGCGCGCCCAACCCCAGAGGGCGTGGCTGTACCAGAGGGGGGCGGCCTTGTGGTCGACGTGACTTTGCCCCCTCCCCGCGCCCAGCTTCCGTCCAGCTGATGTCTGATGATGACGTTTGCTTCAACTGCGGCCAACCCGGACACTGGTATCGGGAATGCCCCCAACCACGACAACGACGCCCCGGAGGACGCGGACGCGGACCTTGGCGTGGCGGGTGGGGTGGGCCTGGTGGCGCCCTCTCCACTGGTTCAGATTGACTCCCGGTGGGCCCTCGGAGATTTGAGACGCAGACACACACACAGGTTACAACACCCACACCAATAAAAGATGCTGCGAATCCCTCCTTAGGTCCCGAAACACAAACAGCTGTCGTCAACAAGATCTTCGAGCTCGAACAACAAACTAATCCTTATTGCTTTTTGAAACATGATGCTTAGAAAAAACTACCCACGGTGGTTTTGACTGTTAATGGTAAACCCATTCCTTTTTTGGTTGATTCAGGGGCGACGCTTTCACTGATTCGCTCCTCTGAAGGTGTTCCTTTGCGAATGAGTGGTAGAAATCACAGCTCTGTGAGTGCTTCCGGTATTATCACTTCGGAGCCACTGGCTAAACCTGTTACGTGCACGTGGACTGCTGATGATTTTTCTGTTTCTATTGATCATGGTTTTGTGGTTTCTAATCTGTGTCCGGTCAACTTGTTAGGGAGAGATTTAATGACCGCTTTCAACATGGTTCTTACATGCACTCCGGATGGCATCGCAATCACTCGTCTGGATCCTGAGTCTCTTTCTTTGAACGCCTGTTTGATGCCTTCTGACTCAGTGCCTCAATCCTATGTGTATAACTGGTCCCTGGACACTGCCTATTCGCTACAGTTGCGTGAGGCCATTGACAGGCCTTTTTGTGACATTTCGGCTCCTTTTGATGTTATGTCTTTTGATGAACTGCGTTGCTCCGCCCACCTCTCGCCAGAGCGGGACACAGACTATGAGAGGGTTTTTTTTGGGGATGACGCTGATTCGCTGATGACCAATGATGTTTATTTTGGCGCTTCCTTTTGTGCAGCCTCTGTTTGTTTGACCTCGGGCCAGAAACAGTTTTTTGACATACAACAGTCGGCCCCGCATGTTCCTTTTGCCAAAGCGCAGCACCTCACATGGCAAGATGTGGGAGGACTGGTGTTGCATTGTACTGCAGCCACTGACTGGACTCTTCCTGACGCTGCTGGTGTGAGCACTTCCACCGCTGCTGGAGCCAGCAGGGTAGTTTTGAACTTGACGGGACACTGTCACCGCACTGTTTTGATCACAGGAGAGGACGCACCTTTTACACTCATGTCTCAGTTGTCGATTGATGACGTCTCGCCACTGCTATCGCAGGTTCCACCTACGCTTTGGGCAGCGCACAAATATGATGTGGGGTTGATCAAAGGTTGTGCCCCTGTCCAGCTCCTGCCCAAGTCTAACTACCGCCCTCGCCAGCGTGAGTACCCTCCTCGCCCTGAGGCAGTGGCGGGCATTCAGCCTGTCTTTGACTCTCTTCTGGAGGCGGGTGTTATTGTGCCCTGTGCTGTGCAGACACCCATTTTTCCTGTGAGGAAGGCACGCCCGGCGGGGCAGCCCACTGAGTGGCACTTTGTGCAGGATTTGCAAGCGGTTAATGCTGCCATTAACCCCCCCACGCCACAAGTGCCGAATCCCTACGTCATTCTGTCCCAGATCCCCCCTGTTTCCGCCTATTTTTCAGTGATTGATCTCAGCAACGCCTTCTTCTCTGTCCCGGTTCACCCCGATTCTCAGTTCTGGCTTGCTTTCTATTTTAACGGTAAACAATACACGTGGACCAGGTTGGCTCAAGGTCTCACGTGCAGCCCTCATTTTTACAGTCAAACTCTCGCCGAGAGTCTTTCCACACTCGAGCTGTCGGAAGGCTCCGCCCTGCTCCAGTATGTGGATGATCTCCTCATCGCAGCTCCGACCAAGGAGAAGTGTGAACATGACACACTACGCCTGCTTTGTCACCTTGCGGAGGGGGGGCACAAAGCCTCCCTGTCCAAACTCCAATTCGTCAGACAAAGAGTTACCTTCTTGGGTCGCATTTTGACCCCGGGAGGCAGGTCACTTTCACCGTCCCGAGTGGAGGCCATCATTAACACACCAAAACTGATCACCAAAAAGCAGGTTCTTTCCTTTCTCGGAATGGCGTCATATTGCCGTGCTTTTATCCCTAACTACTCTGAGGTAGAAGCCCCTTTGCGTGCCATTGTTCATGCCCCGGGCCTCACTTCCTCCTCCTCTGTCACGTGGACAGAGGAGGCGGAGGCTTCTTTTGTCTCTCTGAAACAGGCTCTCCAGTCCTCTCCCACCTTGGGCCTTCCTGATCCCTCCAAGCCTTTCGTTTTGTATGTTGATGAGCGTTCGGGCTGCATGACCTCTGTCCTCCTTCAACACCATGGTGACCTCCTGGAACCCTGTGGTTACTTTTCACGTCAACTCGACTCTGTCGCTCGTGGCTTTCCTCCCTGTCTTCGCGCTGTAGCTGCCTGCGAGTCTGCTGTGATGGCTGTGCGTGACGTCACATGTTTCGCTCCGAACACTGTGTTTGCTCCTCACTGTGTCACCTCTATCCTACATGAGCAGCGCACCTTGCACCTCTCCACCTCACGTTGGCTAAAATACAACGCGACGCTTCTGGGTTTGCCTGGCATCACGATTAAGCGCTACACCGCTCTGAATCCTGCTACGCTCCTTCCTCTTCCTGGTGACGGTGAGCCCCACTCTTGCGTGGCTGCACTCGACATCGTCTGCACTCCTCACCCTGACCTTTCCTCTGAACCCCTCCCTAACTCTGACCTTGTTTTCTATGTGGACGGCTCTGCCTCACGTGACCCTTACACCGGCACTGCCCGTGTGGGCTTCGCCGTGGTTGATGATCATTCTGTGGTGTCCTTTTCCTCTCTCCCTGGTCACCTCTCCTCCCAGGCTGCCGAACTCATCGCCCTCACTGAGGCTTGCCGCCTCGCTGCTGGGAAGTCTGTCAGCATTTACACTGACTCTCGTTATGCCTTTGGTGTTGTTCACGATTTCGGTGCACTCTGGCGCCACCGCCGCTTCCTCAAATCTGATGGAAAACCAATCTTGCATCACCGCCTGGTCTCCGCCCTCCTCGATGCTCCGCCCTCCTCGATGCTCCGCCCTCCTCGATGCTATTCTTCTCCCTTCTGCTGTTGCTGTTTGTAAGTGTGCCGCTCACGCTTCCTCCTCAGACCCAGTTGCTAAAGGCAACAATCGCGCCGACCAAGGCTGCCTTTCTTTCTCTGCCCCGGGAACCCCCTCCCTCCTCTCCGCAGCTTCAGATGCTGGAGGCACCGCCGCCTCTCTCGCTGACCTGCAGCAGTTTGTTTCACCTTCTGATATCTCTGTCTGGTCCGCTAATGGAGCTGCGCTCAAAGACGGTGTTTGGACTGGCCCAGATGGGAAGCCTTGCCTCCCGCGCAAGTTGTTTCTCCCCTATGCCAAGTTGACACATGGACTGGACCATGTGTCAAAAGGGGCGATGTGTGCGGCTATACAACAACATTGGTACACAAAGGGGTTTTGTACATTTGCTGAAGACTTTTGTCGGAGCTGCCTGGTGTGCGCACAACACAACGTGGGACGCTCACGCCCACTCACGCGACAAGCTGCACACCCACCCCCACAGCGACCGTTTCAACATCTCATGATGGACTTCATTGAGTTTACCCCCTGTGAGGGGAAGAAAAACTGTTTGGTGATTGTTGACATGTTTTCGAAATGGGTTGAGGCCTTCCCCACGAAGCACCAATCAGCGGCGGCAGTGGCTAAGGTGCTGCTGACAGATATTATTCCTCGGTGGGGAATACCAGAAAAGATTTCATTAGTTAATAGAACCCATTTTGCTAATCAGATCCTGAACAAACTGAGTGACAGACTCCAGTTTGACCTCAAACTGGTGAAATGTGCTGAGACAGGTCTTACGTGGATCAAGTGTTTGCCTCTGGTTTTGATGCAGATGCGGATGCGCGTCCGCCCCAGGTGTAACCTGTCACCTTTTGAGATCCTGTTTGGCCGCTCCCCGAACACGGGGATTGCTCCTAACTCAACACAGCCCTTTCCCACAGATTTGTTTGATGATTCTCTGATCCAGTACTGCATTGACCTGACTAATACCCTCACCCAAACACGACAACAGGTCGGAGCCGCTCTGCCACACCCGGCTGACACCCCTCTTTACCCCTTCCAGCCTGGGGACTTCGTGCTCATCAAAAACACACGTCGGAAGGACTGGCGGCACCAGCGCTGGCTTGGCCCATTCCAGATCCAGCTGGTGACCCACACATCCGTCAAAGTTGCAGAGCGGGGCACCTGGACGCACGCCAGCCATTGCAAGTTGCTGACGTCTCCAAAACCCGGCAACCGACCAGACACAGGACTTCGGCCAAGTACAGGAAAAGAACATTGTTAGCTGCATAGGGGTATTGTGCTAGTAACCTCTGCCCCAGGTCATAGAGGGGCCTGAGCCTGCCTCACACACACCGCACACACCACATCACATGCAGGTGAAGAAGCTGACTGCCTAAGGTGTGCCCAGGACCGACCCTACCCCGCACCCCCCTCATCGACTGGAAGCAGCTGATTGATCCTGTACCGCAACCCGGAATGGAGGGCAACTACCCCCGCCCCTGGCACCCTTTCAGGCTCCCAGGGTGTTCTATGCAACTGTCTTTACTGCATTGGCATTTCTGATTGTCTTCCCCCTCCTCTGGTTTGACAGACCGGCTCCAACTGCTACTACCAACCGCACCCGCCGCTGGGTGACCAGCATTGACCAAGAGTGGCTAGACGTTGACCCAAAACATCCTCACCCATATCACGCCAACTACTGGTGGCGCTATGCTCAATACCTCGCAAAGTCCCAAAACAAGTCTGACTGTTATGTCTGCTCCAAAATGCCCATGTCATCTCACACCATCCCAGTGACCAGTGACCCTTCCCCTTCCCGGACTACTTTGACCCTAATGACTTCCGTGACCCTGACAATGACTTCTATGAGGAGTGGGGAGTTGTGTAAAGAGGCTTCTTCCCCCCCCCGCCCCCCTTGCACTATCCCAAATCAGAGGTGCTTTCACCTCGCAAAAAACAGCGTTTCCTCTCTTTGGTGGTGATTTATGAAGGACTGTTTTGTAACCCCAACAGGTGTAACATTCCGGATGTTGGCTCATCACCCTTATATAGCATACTTTCACAACTGGTCGATCATGACCGATCGAAAGGGGGGAATTGTCGTGGCAAATTATTTTACTCAGCTATTCACTCATGATAATCACTCTCGCAGGCCCGCAGTAGCATTTTTTTTCTTTCGAGGCTTGGAGAACACAAGCACATAACCGCTGCAGCTAGTAGAGTTCACCCACGGTACTCACAACATATTATTCACTTTGTTTTTTGTTATTGTCCGAGTCCCGACCCTGAGACTCCTTTCCCATCCTCTCGGATGGACTTCTTTCCCAGAGTTTCTTCGTTTTCTCCCCTGCTCCCACACTTGGGGAGGCACCTGCACCTGCAGAAGCCTCCTGTTTACCTTACCACACATCTCCTGTTTACCACTTCGACTGTTTTTCACCCTTTTTCTCCCACCCTTTCTTGATGATCCTATTTTTTAGTACAAGAGGTAGCGGCCCCCTCTTGGGGGGGCGCACTCATCTCTCAACTCTTGAGCTGTGTAGATGACCTGCGTGTCATTTGGCTTATTTGGCTTTGAATAAAAAACCCTAAAGACAAGATCGATCTTCTCTGGATTTATTCACAAGAAAGAATTCCAATACAGATGCCAAAATTTTTAATTTTTATCTGCACATAAGAAGCCACTATTTTTAATTTTATTATCTATTTTAAAGCACACCTTCCATTCTGTCCGCACCCCCGGTGTTTTCCCCATAAGAGCTGCTTGTCACGAGTGAATTTCTCCATTGTAAGATTAATAAAGACTATCTAATCTTATCTTAACTTGGTGCTCTTGCCTTTACGTCTGGCCGTGACATTAACAAACGCATTTTTCAGACACATTTATGGCTGCTTGCTTTATTTAGGTTGCAGAAAGCATTTATGCTTTCCACCAGAAAAGAAACTTGTCTAAAATCAGGTACATAATTTCACCGTTATTGGAATTGACCAAGATAGAGGCCGACATTTTATTGGGCTCACGTCCTAACATCCTTACAGGTCGTATTGTTCCCAATAAGTGGACTTGTGTTGTTTCTCATACAATTAAGAAACCGGGTTAACCTTGTTCAACTCTTTTAATCCGCAGCTCTCAATAACTCACTAACTAACACCCATCAACATTACCTGCCTCAAAGCTCGTCAATGTAGGCAGCTTAAACAGGTTACAGCCCCCTGGTGGTAGCACCCAGTACTTACACCTGTCACCACAGTTGATGGAGCCAATTAGAAGGTTATGCTTTTTGTTTCGTCAACAAACTCTCCCACTCCTTTGTGACTTGTTCTGATATTTTTTGTCCAATTCCATCAGTCTGCTGGTGCACTTTTGCATCCAAATTTCAATCAACGTGGCTGTTCTGTTCCTTTTTTTTGAGTGATTTGACTATGCAACAGAACAGCAACCTGTTCACCATCACTGCTAGTGCTACACTGCTACTCAAACAAAACAAGGAAAGACACCAATGAGCTTAAATGAGTATCACTGCTTTATACAGTCTGAATAAATGAAGGACTGCTAGCAGACGGGTGCACCTGCCATTCGACTGCGCATGTATGCTTACAGTAAGGCTGTGCTAATATTTTGTTTTTATGAATGATGTAGACGGTGGACTAACTTTTTCTTTATTAACAAAAGACAAATGCTGTACATCAGACACACCCCAGTGAGAATGACGTACCCCAAGTACACCCGTGACTCAATCAAAGACAAAATCCAACGGTTTTAGACTTTGCCCACCAACAACAAAACAGTCTGACACTATAGTAACATCGCTCATTTGCTGCGAGTCAGTCAGCTGCAGCAGGACACAAAGACTCCTGATCACAAGTCTGTGAATGACAAACTCTAGCATGCACCCATTGTTACGTAGCTTAAATACACTGGACTTTGAGGTTTCACCTGGTGGTGACTGTCTGATGCATCAGACACTAAAATATCACTCTGGGTTTCACTTCCTGACAAGTGCAGTTTGGATGACGCTCGGCCCCATATCAGCCATCAATCACTAATGGTCACCTGGCAGCACAGCCGAGATAAAGGGCAGCAGTGAGAGCAGGGTTTGTACCTACCCTCTATTCCGCATGACTGCCAGATGGGGTGTTCTGCACCTGGAAGCTCCTTCATGCACAAATGCAGCATCAACATCTGTAATAGAGAAATAAGAGAATAGTTGTAACACAGAAAGGTGGTTGTGAAATTGCTGCCTCTGTTTGTTGTTTCACCATGAAAGTGGAAATATGAGCAAACCTGTGGACTTATTCTCAGCTCCTAAACACAGCAAATGGCTCATCCCCTCTGGTGTGTGCATGCTGAATGGGACGCGTTCTCAGATTTACCCGCTGATGGGAATAAAGCATTACAAAAGTGGGAAATTACTCCTGTCGCTCATCAACTCCTCTTCTGTTGATGAGTGACAGCTGTGAGGTCAGAGCTCCACACCAAAGTGCAGCTCCAACAAAATGTTGTCTCACTGGAAAATAAATGATAAACGAAATAAACATGAGAACTGTCAACAGAAATGGGTCAAACACATCAAATGTCAACACACCATCTTCCACCAGTTTTAGCTTCTCACGGTTGTTTTTGTGTCCACACGGCATACACTCAGGAATGTAATGCGTCCTGTGAGAACACTGAGCAGTGTGTTGAAAAGGGCCAAATAAACCAGCATCAGGAATGCTGGTTCCGACTAATAATGTGCTTTGATCTGCACTTAAATCGAAGGATTGTCTTTCACAATTTTAGACATTTTCAGTTGTCAATCATTGTACACTCTGTCAAACTACAGTACCACTTCACTGTTGGACTGTAAGGCTGCACTCACATTGGGTGACTTCAGCTTGTATTACTTGGTTGTTGTGCATACAGTCTGTAATTGACTGCTTCCATGTGTTTCAAATTCAAATTTATGCCATTTGAAGAGGGAGATGAAAACAGCCTGAGTCTTTAACAGACTTGTAGCAAAGAAGCCTCAGGTCAGTTTGAACAGTGGAAAAAAAAATAGTAAACATTCAGTCATCCATCAGTTCTTTTTGCAGGAAAAAGTGAGCCAACTCTAAAGATTGCAAAACCAAATAACTCGATGAAACAAAGAAGCTCTGGAAAAAGTCAGGGAAAATAGAGGCTAAGAAAGGCTATCACATGTTGCCACAGGTTTCCCATCTCACCCTGTCCCTATGCCACAGCACCCGGGGGCAACACGCTGACCCACACGAAGCTCCAAGAGGTGGAAGCTCAACATGCTGTGTGTGTGTGTGTGTGTGTGTGTGTGTGTGTGTGTGTGTGTGTGTGTGTGTGTGTGTGTGTGTGTGTG
>JASSRZ010001171.1:0-10757 GCA_032164315.1 Malacoctenus gilli
AATATATATATATAAAACAACAATTAAGACAAAGCAATCAATAAGACAAAATAATACCACCAGACATAACATCCAAAAAAATTGCAAAACTGCATTGTGATGATATAGTTCTACAAAAGAAATTATGACATTTCTACAGAGACTTTGGGTGCATTCCAATTCCTTCCTTAACCCTCAACCTTAACCCTTGTTTCTCAAAATGAGCACTCCCGCGAGGTGCAAGTGCTGTCCCAATTCTTAGGAAGTTAAGTTGAGGAGCGATTTTAAGGAACAAAACGGCTGTTATGTTCCTTAAAACTGAGTGTTGGGCACCTTCCTTAAAAGTAAGGTTTACCCAGAATGCATTGTGTTATTTACAGTTAAAATGAAACGGTGAGCAACAAATATATTTTCTTTGTTAGTGGAGATATGAATATAAGGAAAATATTACTTCTCTTCTAACTTGACAGACTCAATGCTGCTTTGGCGTAATGCCACTCCCTACAGACTGAGGAAGTATCTACATTTAAGGAGTGTCCCGTTTCTAGCCGTTAAAACTTGGTTTTGAGGGTTAAGGACTGAGGATTAAGGAAGAGAATTGGAGTTGGGCCTAAAACAGACAATATAATAGCTAACAGACATACAACACTTAGGAAGGTACTCTTTAAACTTTAAATTATAACATTCGTGAACTTGAAGTGTCTCAATCGTTGCTAGTCAAAGTTGCCTCTATGTGTTGTGTCTCCTCACCATTTTTTCTCCTGTGATGAGCTCTGTTTATGTTTTCCACCGAGTCCTCACAAGCCGTGTCGTCCACTGACTTTAATAGTCCCACATGCAGCCGGCCCACATTGGACCACAGTTGGTGGCACTCAGCACCCCATCACTTTGATTACTCCCCTGTTTGCTGAGAAGGGTAAAAAATCTCTGTTGCACTAAATGGGAATAATTACATCCAGCTGCACTGATTAGTTCACCAGAATTAGTAACCAAACAATTTCGCTCCCTGTCTTTGATGTCATTATCACGTGCTGCGTTCCTTTGGCAACCGAGGCGGCTCTGTAACCTGCTTTGGCGACGTGGGAGTTTCACAGACACGCCGATTGAGGCATCTTTCAATGGGAATCAATAGAAATGATTTTTTTATTTAAAAAAAAGAGAGAAGCTGAAAAGACACAAAAACTGAGGTGGTGAGGAGGCTTAAAAGGCTCAGGTGCCAAACGCACAAGCTGATGGATTTCATATGAGCACAGAGAGGGGGCGAGTAAAAAAAAACAACCAAAAACCATCCTGACATTTAGAATCTATTACACACAGCAGTGTAATAATGAACAAGACTGCAGTGGAAGAACCAAAGTAGCATTAGCAGTGTCGCAAAAACAAATGAATGGTGCAATGTGGGAGCAAGTCAAAGCTCCACCTTTGCCGAGTTCGAGTCTCTTTGAATGAACTTGCTGTACAACAGACATGAAATCGGCATGTCAATGACACACACACTCACACACACATACACACACACGTGCTGTGTGATTGCCCCCCCTCTCCCCAATCACCCTCCCCCTCCTTCACGAGCAGGTGTGGATGCCTCTGAAGGCCGTTTTCCACCAAAGGCCTTTGGACTGCAGTACCTCTTATATACATATATGTAACTACTGACTCAATGCATTCCCCCCTCCCTCCTCTAACTCAATTGCCTCATCATACTTAATTTGTAACTTGTCTGTATCTGTGTTTATTTGTGAGTGTCTTGTTGTAATCACTGCTATGCCCCCTGGAGGGGGCGTGGCAGAGGGTCCCTTCCCCCCTTTTGCAATGTTGTCTTTTCATCATGTATCTGGCACCGCAAATGGCAGCCTTGTTACATGCCAAAACAAATTCCATGTATGTCTGTGCATACTTGGCAATAAAACTCATTCTGATTCTGATCTTGAAAGTAAAACTTAGAGATAAAAAACTACTACTTAAGATAATGCCAATTTCAATGCGTCTGTGAAAAAAATGCTAAAAGCTAAAAAAAAACCCAACCTAAACAAGTTACTTGCAAACAAAAGCAAAAAAAGCAAAATAAGCAAAAAACCAAAAAACCATGCCAATTAATACAAGGGATTTTAAAGTAAGCTAACAAAAACACTCACCTTTTTTGCTGCGTAGCATGTGGAGCACTTTCTGATGTTACGTTAATGCCATTTGCGATCCTGTTTGCTTTATGCATGCTCCACTTGCTGTGCTGCCTTTTCACAACTGATTTGCTTTTCCATACTTGTTCTTATGTCAGTGTGACATGAAATACTTTGTGGAATGTGTACTCACAAGCAGTTACCCTATCCTTTGTCTGATTTTTGCTTCAGCATCAGATGTTCTTGCTCTCTCACAATGGTGCAGTAGTCAGCAGTCACACTTTACAGCCAGAAAATCCCACATTAGGCTCCGTTGACTCTTTTCGGGGAAAGCGGGAGCAGTGGGCTGCGGTGGTCCACTGCCTGCAGAGGAGTCATGGGTTACAGGGGGGCCTTGCTCAAGGAGTAGCAGTGGAGGTGACCAGGGTGAGGATGACCACCTGCTGTCGTTCCCCTTGATCCCTTTGGACTTGAACCAGCTACCCTCCAGTTGCAAATGCTTGTGAAATATAGAATAAATGTAATTGTAAAGATTGAATGGACTGTGAGGACCAAGGAACGTCGACCTGTTCTCCCACTCAGTGGAGCAGGTTAGGGTTAGGGGTTTGGTTTTTCTCCGCCAAGATGGAATTAACTTCTCAATAACTTACACTTTCTTTCCAGGAACAAGAACAGCAGACATGAGAGCACATAATGTTTGTGTACACATGAGTCCAACTCGAAGAGTTCACTGCTCAGTCTGCTGATTCTTGGGACAATAGTGCTACTGATGGCCTTTATTAAGACCTTGTGAGACCTTCACTGCTGGTGTCAGTGAATGTTCCGTAACAGAACTTTCTCGCCAACGAGAAGTCACAGAGGAACTTCGAAGACACTTCCCTTGAAAGGCTTAGAAAGGTTGAGGGAAGAATGTCTGGGTTCTAAGCTGACTCAGACAAACAAACAAGCAAAACAAAACACGACAAAAACATGTAAAGTACTATGAGATGGCTGTCAACCTCAGGCACAATTTGAGCATATTGGTCTACTTCTAGAAGTGGTGCTGACCCTGAGCAACACTATTTCATCGGAGCTGAAAGGAGGCTTAAAGATGGCACTGAAACATGGTGAAAACTGAATGTTAGTGTTCATGGGTGATGGAGTCCAGCAGCAGAAGGAGTCACCCAGGGCAAACATGGAGGTTGTTGTTATCAGCTTTCACTCATGAGTTTTCTCGCCATGCTGGACATCATTGCTGGAAACGACAATCTCTTCAGGAAAGCAGCAAGCTTTCAGTAACCTCCCTTTTAAGATTTACTTGTTTTTTTCACACCAAAACAAAGGCTGTTGATGTAAAGGAAGGAATTGTCCATCAGGCTTATTTCATGTGGCTGTTCAAATAAAGTGCTGGCTGTTAATTGATTATACACATTTCCAAACTGGAGATTCTTCGTCTTGTCTTCCCCTTTTTAGATCACCAATGTAGCAAAATGCACAAGCCAGATAATGGAATGGAAAGAAATAGAGAATTGCACCTTGTCTGACCTCCCCTGATGCATCCTCAACACCGAGCACACTAAATTTGATTTCCTCATTGCTCGAATAAATCAGCATATAGGCTCACAGCATCATATTTATCCAACATCATCATCCCCCCTCCCCCCACACAGTCCACCCACCCCACCTCTTGTACCCTTTGGCTGGCAGGAAGCTGCTTCTCTGGCTCTTCCAAGAATTATGAGTGTTTTCCCTTCCAAGTCGATTGCGTAACTCCTCGTTTTCAATCAAGAAAACCACCTCTTGCTGGGCTTTCAAATCAAAGGCACCGCGAGATCCTAATCAATCTCAATGACATTTGACCTGCGACGGAGGCTTTAGTTTAGCAAGCAAAAAGAGAGCATTCCCTGCTTAGGTGACGGGATCACACCACTGACCCCATTGTCCATATCCCATCATTATAAGCTTTCTGCTTTTGCAGGTGCATCAGTGCAGCATTAGGGGGGACTGTCTCTTGGCCCAGCCTCAAATACATGGAGCTGCCTCGCAGGGTGACTTTACCTGGCAACGGCAGCTGGACCAGGCTGCCAATTTCACATTTTTTGCTTGTAATCTCAATAATGCATTGTCAAACACCTAATACGTGTGAGGATCCTCCCCCAGTGAATTGCATAACTGATTCCATCCTGGACATTTTTTATCCAAGCCACTGTGCCATTTGAATTTAAGCCAGAGCACTCACACTAACAAATTAGGCATTTCTATTAAAACATGAAATCCAGGGTACAAAGACATTTTTCTGAATGGTGCATCGCTCCGATAGCTGCTCTCATGGAGAAAAACACTGAAATTACACCTATATGATGCAAGGCAAAAAGATGAAGCTTAACAAGCATTTGTGCAAAAAGGTAAAAACAGAAAAAAACACTTTGACCATTGACTGGACGTAGTTTGGTATGCAAAAAGATCCTCTGCATGTGTAATACTCTGAAAAAATCGTGATTTTGATTAAACAACCACATTTGCAGACCGATAGTGTTTTATAATGCATTGAGAATTTCGCTCTTTCATATCTCTAACAATTCATCCTTACTTTAAAAAATAACGAGGATTCCATGCACTTGTTTACATGTGAAAATTGGTTCTGAATTTCTATGACAAATTGGAAGCAAAGCCCTTGTTTCAGCTTGAGTTATTCAAATACTTCCATTTCCGAAGTCAAGGTCCGAGTCCCCCGGTGAGCATCCAAAATGAAACCTGCATTTTTGTGGATTTCTAGAACACAGTTCGTTGATTTATTTTTCCAAACGCATTATTTCACAGGTTATAACTCAGTCTTAAAGGGGTGGGAACAGTGCTTAGGCTTAGTCAAAGGTTCCTCACATAAAATGAATGAAATTGTTCAAATGTGTTTGCGAAATTTTGCTGCCACTCTGTTGGAATCCCTTGCCAAACCCTTTTTATTTTTGTTGTGTTGCGGTTTCTCTGTCTGTGTGCACTCTCAATAGAAAGGACATGTGTCCAATAATTAGATTTCATTCTCTCTGTTTTTCATAAGCAATTTATCTGTTGATACTCTGGCAGTGGTTGAATTAGACCACCTGCACAGAAGCAGGAAGACAAAGACTGACGGAACAAGAGAAGAATGGGAAGGGGGGGGGGGGGTGAGTGATTATGGCTCATAGTGTTATCAGCACATTTGGCAGAGAAACCTAGATTAGCCTTTCGTGTGATCACTACACATCTAGAGCAGAGACAATTGGAAATCATGTACCAGTAGGTATAGAGCTTCATTTAGCCCTGAGGACAAAAAAAAGGAAACGAGGGTGGGGGGTGGGGAATACCACAAACAACAACAGCTATTGCCTTGCTTTATTAGCAGAATAGCAGAGCTCAAGTTTGGCTGGGAGATAAGGGCTAAAACGACAGATGTAGCCACAGGGTTGAGCGTGTGTTTGAGTGTCTGACGTGTGTAAGTGTGCTTGTGTGCACCCAATTAGAATTTGTCATTCAGCGGGCTAGTCACCTGACTTTAACTTTCATTAGAGTGCTTTCCCAAGTCCCCCCCCCCCCATAGACACACACACACACACACACTAACATATAAACACAAAGGATATGAGAACACGTGGCGGCTGGCTTTGTGCTTTGACATTGTTTGCTACAGGCCTGAGATGATCCATGGCCGTCTAATGCAAAGTCCTGAAGTGGTTAAAGTTCTGCCTGAAACACTACACCCTGGTCCTGTCAAACTAATACAGCAACGCAACCAAATTGCACAAAAAACACAAAGTGCCCTCCCACATATGCATACGAGCAATGCTTCCCTGTCCAAGTGCAGTATTTCACAGCTCCTGGACAATGACCGAAATCTTCCAGATGCACCTCACAACCTAAATCTAAAGGCGTTTTCCTGTTTGACAGAACATATTTTCAGAAGACATTGTTGATGTAAATACAGGATCTTCACACAGCTGCTTGTTACATGTCTTTCATTGGCAAGCATTCGTTACCAGACAAGTCCACATCCCTGTGATGCATCTGAACCTGTGGACATGTTGAGCCTTTAGAATGAGGTGACAGCAGGCACATTAGTGACGAATCACCACAGGTACACTTTAATACAGTGTACCAACCTCTCCCTTTGTCAATCCATCTTCAACACTTGATTCGGACCAAGCTGGTCAGGCTAAAAGAGGTTTTGATGCACAAATATAATCTCTAACCTTTGTTCAATTGGTCATTCTATGTACCTCAGAGTGAGACATCAACCTACATTTTAATCAGAATCTGGAGTGCACCAGAAGTGATGAGTGACGCAGGATGAGACAGGTTATTAATGCTTTAGAGGTAAGTAACAGTTATCAGTAATGCCGAGTTTTGCTGTTTTCGTGCTTCAGCAAAACTGATTATATGGGGCGGCTCCGTATGAGGCTTCTTGCTGACATGATGACATGTTCATTAGACTCAGCTGTGTTGGAGAAGGGAGACCTTGAAAACATGCAGGACTGGTGTCCCCCAAGGACAAGTGGTGCTCACCTCTGCTCTGCAGAGTTATAAGACCTTGCAGTTCCCATGTAATGTCAGGATTTAACATGCCAATAAACTCCTTCTTTGGCCTGGATAACAACAGTTTTGATGAACCGCTTTGAATTTTGTGCAACGCACACATCTGAGTATGTGGTGGTCCTAGAGGTTCCTGTTTGACTGAGATATTTGTTGAGTGCTCCCATAGTGCTCTTTAGCATAAAAAAAGATTTGGGAGGCACTGATGGCAAAAACTGGGTTCAACCATGTTCAAACTTGCTGTTCCCTATAACCTTTGTTTTATATACATATGTGCAATTTCGGTCTTTCCACTTTATTTGTTTCTTGTAAAATATGTGCATCTTATGATCTCAGGCTGCTGCATGGATTTTATGTCATATTCCTCCCCCCCCACCACCACCACCACAAGTATACCATGATTGATTGACCTCCACCAAAAGAAAAAAATCAATACCAAGATGCACATTGTTGCGATCTATGTCGAAGTAGGGCTTTCACATTAAGAGAAGCTGCGGGACACACAAGGTTAAACACACGCGCGGTACATAGAGCTGGTTATTTATGACTTTCCAATTGACCTGATTCTCCCCAGTTCGATATGGTCAATAAGTCGGTTCTCTGACACAGCAGTCCATCACAGCATGTTGGCCAAAAGCCGCCCCCATTGGCCTGATCTGTTAGAGCTAATTACTTATCCTCTGATCTTTGCCTTGTGGATGTTTATTTTTTTTCTTTTTCCACAACCAAAATCTGGAAACAATCCCTACTTTATATGAAGTGGAACATGGAATCAAATGACAATAATACAAATGCAACTGAAGCTTAAAAAACAGTGACAGGTAAATCTGGGGTGGAACAGCCAATACTGCAGAGGGGAACAATACCAACAAACTAAATATTGACAGAGAGAAACCTCCAGTCAGACCTGATTCAGAGACGGTGGCATACTGGCTTTACTGGGTGAGTATAACAGATAGTCAGCAAGAAAAGGACAGAAAAGAGACGGAGTAAGAACAAAGGGGTATTTCAGATAGAAATTTGGACACGACATAAAACAACTCATTGAATCAACACTGCTCTGATCAAAGTTTGTAAATCTTTATTTTAGTGTGATAATCCAGTGAGTCGAGCCAGAGAAGACCTCAGTACACAGCAGTGCGTTCACGCAGCTGCCCTATGGCTGCACAAAGGAAGGAAAACGTGGAAGTCACGTGTGTTTCATCCGTCATCCTTCGGCTGGTATCGCAGCTTGTTTCTTCTCTGTTGGCAAAGACCAGAAATGAGAAATCAGACTCCAGCCCACGGAAGACAGATGACTTTTTCTCCGAGCCCACTGCCCGTCTTTATTTTGTTGAGGTTTTTTTCCTTTTCTTCTTACTTCCTTCCACTCTGCTGACAACCCATAATTTCCCTGTGGGCTGATGACCGAGCATGGAAGTGGATGGGAGGATTTGAGAAAGACAGAGGTGGTGGCGGTGGGGGGGTGGGATTACAGTGTCAAAAAGAAAAAGTGGAGGAAGAGAAAGAAGAGTGTAGGGTCACAAGGATCAAAGTCATGCTGAGTGGACTCATTACATGACTAAGAGCCTTTCAGCAACCTGTCCTCTCTCTCTCTCCAGCTTTCCTCTCACTCACATCTGCCTAATGTTTACCAAGAGCAGCCTGGTGGAGATTGGCTTCAATGTTATTTCACTTACATTTGGTGTTTTGGAACCAATATTTAATTTTTAGGAGCCATTTGCTGCTAACATTAATGACAATGTTAAGCTTTTCTTAGGCTGGCTTCGTAGAAATATTTGTTACTCATCCTACATTACATGCTGATGTCATGTGAATAAACTAGCCTGTTGAATATACGAATGTTCATTTCATTATTAAAACTTGTGTAACTAATTACTGTTTACACAAATGTTGAATTATTGAAATGTATTCAATATTTTTCAGAGGGTTCCAAATAAAAAGTCTTGTTTAGCAACAAAACTTGTTGAATATATCATTTAAACTACACTTCCACGTGGCAATTTTATACAAACTATGCATCAATTGAAGATACCAAAAATGTACTATATCGTGCTGTATATCGTATCGGGATATAAAGTGAGCTATATCGTGATATGGCCAAAATCTCATATCGTGCAGCCCTAGCCTCAGCTGTCTTCTTTCGATGCACAAGGAACAGTGTAGGGCCGCATATCATTTACGAACCGACCCTTTTTACTGAGGAGGGACATCTGGCCTACTAAAATGATCCCCTCATTAAAAAAATGAAGTATTTTTTGTTTGATAATCGATGTGTGCAGCAATATCAACTGTATGTAAGGGTTTATACTGCTGTGTCATGTACCTTTAAATGTCATGAAGCAGACAGTGTCGTCGGGAATGTAGACAAGATATGAATTAAACAGATCAGTTTGCTTTTTGTACCTTTTCTTTGTTTACATCTTTGATAAATACTAATCACACGAATTACAGCATCACATCGCAGGTGTTTTCTTATTGCTGCTCATTGTGCTAAAGGTCATGGAATCAAATTCATTACAGAGCAATAAACACGAGCACTGGGTAATTGACACTCCAGGTCGGTGTGTTCAGAGGTGGGTACACGTCCGCTCATCCCTTCTTTACTTTAGTTCCTGAATAAAGGTGATTATAAAGAAGATAGTGACTCACACTACCTCTGAAGTGACCACACAAGATAATCCCTGACACACACAGGCACACACACAGACATAGACAAACATTCTGTTTGGGACTGTAGGCTGATATCCATTGTTCGGAACACCATGCAAACTCAATCCTTACACTGCATAGCCTATACAGGAAACCGTCTCAATCCCAGGGACCTCTCAAAAAAAACAAACTGTTAAGATTTAAACCTCTTAATTTTCTATCTTATAGAAGCTAAATGATTAAATTATCTGTTCGTGCTGTAGGTAACTGACAAATTTGTTTGAGCTGTGAAGACTGGAGATCTGATCAAAACAAATGCCCCAAATTTTCGAGAAATAACTGAACTGAGTGCGTGTGTGAATGAAGACACATTGGGGCGTTACACTGCCTCAGCAGGTGTAAAAAAGAAATTGATCTTCAACTTATTTTTGATTGTTTCTTGGAACTCACTGTTTCTCTGAATATGAGCGGCATTGACTTTGGTTCTAGCGCTTTATATAATGAAATGATCCTTTACCGTTTCACTGGAGGAAATTCCATCCTGTTCATATTTACAGCCCAGAGACCTGTTGTTTTCACCATGTGTCTGCCTCATACACACATAGCTTATAGTGGAGTATTATGGGATGTGATATATGCCACAAGAGGTTGAAATGTCATTAATTCAGAGTAGAGAGACGGAAAAATTCAACCAGAAAAAATCCCAATCAATCATTGGGAAGCCACATTTTTTTACCTGACAGACACATAAACCGCCAGAACACCACGGCATTTCAGCAATAGTTTTTACAATACATTTCAGAGAGAATCACCTGGCACTCCGTCAACTATAATCTTCCATCATCAAATACTTCCGCCTCTAAACATCATTCCACTTTGGAAACAATTTCACAATTGTTTTTTCGGCGACAGAAATTTTCCAATGGACTTTTATCAAACAAAGCCTTTAACTTAAACCAGTTTGGCCCATTTAAGTGCAATTTCTTGGATTCTTGCTTCATTTAAACTTGACCTGAGCATGGTTACGATCATTCCCCCCAAATTACACCCTCGTGTTTGATGGCCCCTGAATGGGGTTTCCAGATCAGCTTCACCTCACATACTGTCCAGTGAGCAAACAGGGGTTATGGGCCTTGCTCAAGAGTCTAATGCAGTAGCTACAAGTCGTCGCACTCACCTTGTCCATTCTTTACTTCAAAAGAAGCCCCCCCTTCAAAGCCCAAGCAGAACATCTAAAGTGTACACAGACAATATAGTGAAAACCAGAACCCATGTTGGTGTGAGGGCAAAGTACTGACCAGTAACGTTGTGTAAGTGTGCTGGTTGTGAATAAAATCGCAGCAGCAACTGCGCTATCAGGTGAGGAAAAACACATTTCCAATGCCACCAAGTCGCTTCTTTCCCAGAATAGAGAAGCCAGCTCAGTGTCCGGTGCTGACAGCTTGGCTTTGACCTCACTACACCCCC
>JASSRZ010001172.1:0-10755 GCA_032164315.1 Malacoctenus gilli
ATTTTTTTTTTATTTATATATATATATATATATATATATATATATATATATATATATATATATATATACACCGACCGGTTACTTATTCATTATTCATTCAGGAGTCCTGGAGGTGATTAGGAAATTCAGTCCAGGCGCTAAAAATAGCCGCGTGTTTTCTGTCAGCTGAATTTCCAGCGAGCCTCCTGAGTGGCTGAGCTCCGTTACGTCCCCGGTTTCCTCCGTGCTGTCAGGAGGAACGCCGGAACATGGACGATCAAGGAGGCAGACAGACAGACAGAGATCTCAGAGCAAACACCACCATCTAAATATGTATGTACAGCTATTTACCCTGAGTCCTCTTCTAATATTTTCCACATGGAGCGTGTTGCATGTAATATTCACAAAACACACTTTTCGGTCCCTACACTGACATTAAGGATGGTTGCATCTTTAACATGTGGATGATGGACTCCATGTATGACAGAGAGAGGTCAAAATAATTGATTTTAATGAAACCAAGCACTATTTTTTACCTTTGCAAAGCAGACATTCATGTACGTCTTGGTGCAAATGTCAATAAAGCCTTCATTTAGTGAGTGAATGAGTGTTTATTCTTCATGTAATCCTTGGAGCACACTGTAAAATCATAAGTCTGTCTACAAAATTGTGCTTTTAGCTGGTGTCTCTTTTCGCGAGAGTTATCCACCCTATTCTGCAATCCAAATTACAGTTGAGAGTCGACCTGCGCTGCAAAAATGACTCTCAATCTGGCGTTGGAACGTTCGTCTGTTGGGGTTCTTTAACTGTAATCCATTTCACGTCATTTTCCAACAGCAAGAGGGGATTTAAATGTCATCAACAACAGATAATGCTCCCCTAAACAAAGCTGTTTGGTAATGTGAGCTAATCTTTAGACAATCTGGAGGAGCATAAATTAGTCTTAATTCTGACTGATTTGTATACTCCCGTGCACATCCAAGCGCTCCGGGCCTGATTGTGTGATGTGTGACATTTTTTTGCTCTTTGGGTCTGTTTTTCGCTGTCGCACTGAGCTTTTTCTTCCTTTCTTTTTTTTTGGTGCTCAAAATGTCACACTTTCTTTCCCCCTCCCTCCTCTTTTAATGGAAATGGATTCCTGCAGCCTCTGGGAATAGAAGCAACTTGAACTTTACAAAATGGAAATTCAATCATGATGATATTCATACAGTAGCCGGAGTAACAGTGGAAGTTCGCTTTAAGCTGTCAAAGCAAAGCAGATTCATCTGGTTGAGCTAAATTAATGCCGCACCGGCACAAAAATGAGGATTTTTTTCCCCTTCAAATCACAGTTCCGGGGCGATTACAGCACCTGCAGCAGATAATGTTTTGCGAAAAAGAAACAAGCGCGAGTTTCCTTGAGTTTGAGACAAAAGTATGTCGGGTGTCGGCGGCGCGTCTCGCTTTGTTCTGCGTCGCTTGTGTGCTTCCCTCAGTGAGAGCAGAGCAGCTTTTATCCTAAATGCGGCTGCACTTTGAGAGGAGCGTGTCGATGCAGGAGGAGGAGGTGCCGAGCAAGCCTCCTCGAGTGGGAGTCTCAATCAGGCGCGCACTTGTTCTGCTTTCTTGTGCGATCGCGCCGCGGCACAACGCGCCACTCGCGGCGCACCTCGTCGGGCCACTCGGCCGCCGTCAGGCCGGCGGCGTGAACGCGTCGCAACCGCAGTGCGGAGGTGAAAGCGGGTTCGTTTCTTGACCGCAAGGCACACGAGAGGGCATGATGCTTGTTTTCGCGACACTTTTGGAGAGATGAAACGATGTGAGACGTGAGAGGGAAACCTGGTGCGTGACCCTCTGCTGTCCTCAGTTCACACTTTACCGTCAAATCCTGACAGAACTGATTCAAAAGCCCATCTGTTTTGGTCTTGATTAGCTCTCCAGCAACACACACAAACAGATATGGGCACGTATGCACAAACACTTATGGCTGAAGAGCCATTAGAGGCACCTGGGCTCATCACCTTCACCTGGTGCTAATCAGGAGCTAAGGAGGCCCTCGCCTCCCCATTGAGTGCCGTTCCCCACCCGGCTTGTCGACATCTTCAGCTGGCGTTTCTGTGTGTTTTGTGCAAAGTCTTGGCTTATTTCGCACCCGTGTTCCCTCATCTGACGTCCCCTTTATCTCATCTGACTCCCGGCTCTATTTTCCAGCCCTAAATTCCACCCCTCGACAGCTGCAGGTGGGTCGGCCCTTTTCTGTCCTCGCTCGTGCTTTGGACCCTTGCCAGCGCGGTGTGACGAGGGGGTCAAGCAACTGTTGCAACGGCGGAAAACAAGTTTGACCTTCTGGTTGTTTCAATAATGGAGTGTTCTGCATAGCATGATCAGCAACATGACTGTTGGAAAAAGACATGGTAGCATAAATATGTAAAAAAAATTGTGATTTATTGTTACTCCAAGTGGAGGCAACAGATAGTTTGAGCTCCCTTGCAGTAAAATAAACTTAGATTTGGACCTAATAGCATGACGAATTTAGTCTTTTAATATGTATTTAGGAAAAACAGCCAACCCTCATCCATTTAGATTACATTAGGTCATCAGGCTATTGCACATGCAACACCCTCTCGATGGTTTTTAAAAGCTTTTTCGTTTTGGCCCGTGAGCTTAACCAGACCAACATGTCTGGCGGAGGCTCCTTGATCTTTTATTTTTAGTCAGGCGACCCAAATCGTGTCCTCACCACGAGGCATCGTCCTGGGATGGAGGGGGGTGGGAGCCCCAGCTCACCACCTAGCCACAGATGGTTTGGATTGGTCTCATCTCTGGGAGCAATGAAAGGCTTCGTTCCAATTAATGGTTTAGAACCCCCTCCCCTCTCCCCCCTTTAAGCGCGTGACTGCCAACCACGCCCAGATCGAACCGCATGCTGGAGCGCGGCGTCTCCCCCCCCCTGCTAAATACGTCTGCTCCAGATCTGCCCCGCCAGGCCGGGAGGCGTCGGCATCTTCTGATGCCGCGTTATGTAACACGCTGTCTGCAGCTGCGGGGAAAGTCGTCGGCCTCTGGCTTCGCCGCAGCGTCTGCGCATTGTCTTTTTTTCATGGGTGCAGCATGGGCGACGTGTGGGTGGGCGCACTAAAAGCAAAGTCTACGCGTAATGCAATCCACTGCAATGGCAAAACAGAAAGCATTATCCTATCTGCCCTCGCGCTCTCTCTCGTCCTCCCTTATTTATTCAACCTCTCCCCAGAGAAAACACTTAGCAACCCTAAATAATCCAAACAATGAATGACAGTCGTACTGATTCCCTTACGGATCTCTCACCTGTTTCCATCGGGCTCATTGAATCAGGTCAATAATTCACTGCTTTGGCTGGTGCTTTATTTTCTACGTTGAGTATTTTATTTAATTTCTCGTATTTTTAATATATTTTCCTAATTCCTAACCGACACTTGAAAAAAGTAATGCATTCAGCTCCAAGTATGCCAGCAATGATCCTTTTTTTATGCTTTGTAATTTGCATGACCAAAAATAAAAAAAGGACAGAAACAATGAAAATAAAAATTAAAAAAACACTGAAATGTGTGTTTTGGTTTCTGGGTAAAAATAACAAGTCTGCAGTGCTGGTGTCCTGGAGCTGCTGTCTCTAGGAGAAGATTCTCACTTTTGGGCTTCAGAAACTTCTTGTGTGGCCTTTGAGAAAATAAAATAGCAACTCAATAGGTGGGAGGGGGGGGGCATGCAGAGGAGTCCAGTTTCTTTTTATAATCTGAAGGCATGTGGGTTCGGTCACGTGACTCTGGATTGCCTGTAGGTGAGTGTGTGTGTGTGTGACTGTATGTCTCTTTGTGTTCAGCCCTGTGATGGATAGGTGACCTGTCCAGGATGGACTTTCATCTATCGTCAGCTGGAGTCACCTGAAGCCCCCTTCACAACCCCTCGGTCGGAATAAACTGTGTTTTACTGCAGAATCTTTTAGTGTGAACTTGAGAAATTGACTTTTTCTTTGGTAGTTTTTTTCTCACCAGGTTCTTGAGTGATGGTACTTGCCGCACTTGACCTATTTGACATGTGAACACATTGTCAAGACGATGCTTCTCATTGTTCTCATTCACCTGCTGCCGAGGAGCTTCACGGTGACGCGCACAGTTTAACATCATCACTCTAGAAATACACCGGGAGCTTCTGTGCAGGTGGTCCGACCAAACCTGAATGCTAATGCAGCAACAGAGATGTGATACCTGACTGGTTCCTCTGCAGACAAAACCTCGCAGTGTTTGCTGAAGCCTTCGGTCACACTGGAAGGTCTGCCACCACGCGATACAAACACCGGCGGTCATCTTCATACTTCCTCCGCTCCCGTCCACGAGCACGTATCACCTTCCTATTAATTCATATCAGCACACTGAGGCAAACCCCCGTGGTTTCAAGTCCTTCCTGGAGGACTGTTATCTGCCTCTGTCAGTGTGCAGCCCTCATATATTGCTGCAAGTCGGCACATGCAGGTGGAAGAATATGTTTCCAGGCAACAGAAAGCTATTTCACAGGAGAGACGGGCCACAGTGTTTAGAGAGTTGTCGGCAATTCGGCCGAGAGAAGGTGGGAAACCAGAAGTCCATTGAGTCACTATGTTGGGGCCTGTAATGTCACCCCTAAGGGAAATGTCTCCCTTGACAACTGTCCAAAGATCCACACGGACACAAAGTCACGGATCAACGGATTTTATTCTCATTTTTTTGGCTGCAGTTACATGATGTATAACAATTCGAAATGTTTTTACAGTGCATGTGAAAATAAATTGAAACCACGATATAACCTTAAGAGTAAATGTCTGTACAAGTTAGTTGGATCATTTTCACGTCAGTTCTGAGGTTTCACTGCAGTTTTGACCGTAAAGTTGAAAGATTGGTCAGTGTTGAAAAGAAGCAGAATGATGACGTGTGATCCTAGGCCTCGCAGATCCAGAGCTGCTCTCTCGAACAAGTGCCGTCGTTCCAGTTGGCCATCCATCCGTTAGACGACTGCACAAATTCCCCGCAGTCCTGGTTGTTGTTGAAGTCGTTGGGCTGCCCAGGCGTCCAGTACCTGACGTGCCAGACAACAGAAACGCCATCATCAAGCCCCGCTGCTCTCGAACATACAGCGACTTAACGAATCGTAACTCCAGGTTGTTTTTCCTAATTTATGTCTCATTTGCATGGAAATAGTACGACGCAAAGTCCTCATTCAGCGGCGGTTTTTCTTTCGAACCGCCCCCATCGCCTCCTCTGCATGTTTTTCAAATGCCTTCTCCAAAAAGAGGAGGAATTTTGATGCAGTCATCTCCCCGCGGATGCGCTTGTGTAAGAGCTCGGTTCGACAGTGCGGCACATCACCTCCTGATGAAGCAAACGAGCTCTTTACAAAAGTCACCAAAAAAACGATCATCAGGGAATCTTACTCACAGTTTTCTGGCAAAGTGTCACATTTAACAGAAAATCGTTGCACTGAGGCTGTTTTCGAAGAGAATTGCTGTCAGGCCTCTGGTAATGACACTGCCTCCAAACTACAAGGAGTCGGATGTGAAGAACTATTTCATATAGTAGAAATAATATAGAGAGAGAAATAAATATACAGAAACAAAGTGGGGATGACAGGTGACATCACAGACTCGACGGTACCTTGTGGTGACTGGCGTGCCGTCCACCCACGTCCACGTCCCCTCTTCAAGACTGTCGGTGAGACCGATCCAGGCACTGTTGCCGTTTCTCAGTAACCCATTTATGAACTTCTGTTTTGGAGTATTGACAAAAAATACAGTCAAAGAAATAAAGCAACAACTCACACAAAACATGCCTCCCCCTCCTCCTCATTGTCCTTCACATGACCCAAATCTGACCTATTGTCAGGCAATGTAATATTGCTTCGATATGACATACACTCTCATGACTGTGTGACTGATTTAATCAGTTGAAACAAGCAGTGGTTTCACTCAAATTGCAACAGAGAGAGGGAGGAAGATGCTCTAAAGCAGCCAAAAAACCCTAACAATCATTAAATAAATAAATAGAATAAAAAACAACAAATGTTTGTCATGACACTATCGGCAGAACTGACTGAGGTCAGGATTGTCAGATGCTCCTTCTCAGGTAAACGGGAGGTGTGTAAAATGGCCACCTCACCTGCTCCCTTGCACTCTCCAAGATGGCCAAATCAGCTCCGTAGATGCCACAGGCTCGTCTGCTCTCCGTCCAGTTCTTCTTCGTAGTCGAGACAAAATAGCAGCTGGACTCAAACTCCTTCCAGGCCACCTTGCAGCTCCTCGCTGCGGATGAGAGAGACGGTTCAAAGGCCACGAAGTGAGTGATAATGACGATCCCCCATTTATGAAACCTCATAGAAACATTGAGAGACAAGCTTACCTTTTAATTTATTGGTCAGCTTGTTGATACTTTCTTGTAGTTGGTCTCCTCTTGTGGACAGTTGGTTGTAGTCGGCCTGGAGCTGCTCCTTTTGTGCTTTCAGGGTAGAATAGCTCGTCTGGAGCCTCCTGTTGTCTCTCTCAAAAGTGCGACACCTGATTTCAGTGTTTTGTTTGCTAATGCTCAGTGTATCATAGCTCCTCTGCAGCTGGTCCTTGTCCCTCCACAGCGAGGTGTAGTTAAACTCCAGCTGATTGCTTTTAGCTATCAGGGTGGTGTAGGCAGTGTCCAATTGATCCTTGTCTCTTTTCAAGTCTTCATAACTGGTTTGTAGTCGATCCCTGCTTGTGGAGAGTCGGTCGCGGACGATCTGTAGCTGCTCCTTTTCTGCTCTCAGGGTAGAATAGCTCGTCCGGAGCCTCCCGTTGTCTCTCTGAAGAGCGTTACAGCTGACTTCAGCGCTTTGCTTTCTTTCGCTCAGTGCGTCATAGCTCTTCTGCAGCCGGTCTCTGTCCCTCCACAGCGAGGTGTAGTTGGTCTCCAACTTGGCACTTTTGGCTTGCAGGGCGACGTAGGCAGCGTCCAGTTGATCCTTCTCTCTTTCCAAGTCTTTGTGTTGGGCTTGTAGTCGATCCCTACTCGTAGACAAGCGGCTGTAGTTGGTCTGGAGCTGCTCCTTGTCTCCTCTCAGCGTGTCGTAATCTCTTCACAGCCTGTCCCTCTGCCTGCTCACTGAGGAGTAGTTGCTCTCCAGCTGATCACTCTTGGCCTCCAGTGTGGCTAAGACACTCCGTAAGTTGTCCTTCTCTCTTCTCAGCTCGCCGGACTCTTTCTGTAACTGGCTTTCACTCGCGGTCAGGATGTTGTAGCTCATCTGCAGCTCCTCAAGGCTCCTCTGCATGTGGGTGTTGTTTGCCCGTAGTTTATCGCTCTCTTGCTTCAGGGTGTCGCGGGCCGCCCGTATCTGCTCCCGCTCTCGTTCCACCCGGCTGAACTCGGCCTCGGATTCGTCCCTTTGAGTGATCAGAGAGTTGTAACTCTTCTCCAGCCGCTCCTTCTCTTTCGTCAGGTTAGTCCGGGCGATCTCCAGCTCTGTCTTCTCTACGGTCAGGGCGTCAAATCTGCCCCGCAGTGGGTCTCCCCCAGCAGTCAGGGTGTCGCCGTCATTGGTTTGAGAGAAGGCAGAGAAGCTGGAGTTTGTTAGAAAATGGCTGATCTTCTCATCTGTAAAAAAAAAGTAATAAAAATAAATAAATAAATAAATAAATAAATAAATAAATAAATAAATAAATAAATAAATAAATAAATAAATAAATAAATAAGAGCAGCAGTTATCATTCATGAGTGTATTTGTGGTTATTTCTTTCTCTTTTAATTTGCTATGCCAAAAAAAACCAGTCAGGAGTGGATGAATACATATGGAATAAATGAATAGCAAAAGAGTCAGTGTTTACTTACAGAAGATGATTTGTAGTATGTTTCCAAAAAGCAGGACGGCACACAGCAACCCGAGACACACAGTCACATACTTGCAAACCCGTTTCCTCCTGTCAAAATTCTCTGAATCCAAAGTGAGAAAACAGGTGAAATCCTCCTTTACTTTAGTCAAACTGTGAGCCTAACAGGAACAGCATTTTCCTGATGATGGCTGATGAATATTGATTTAATATGCCTTCAGTCAAACTCATCTCAATTGGTCAAGTACTTGTTCTTGCTGTCATCGTCAACTTTGAGCTTTTTTTTCCCTTTGAACTTGAAGTGTGACCTCAAATTTATTAAAAGATACGAAACTTCGGCCTCTCCCATTCTATGTTGCACCTGTTAGAACTCAATATTCATGTAGTTTATTTGTTTGTTTTACCCTTAAAGATGAGGTTCTTGTTAAGATTCATGTCATCCATGTCCATCATGTCCATGGTGTCCACAGTGTCCAGGATCAGACGGTCTTGTCAAGAGGGACCTTTGTGGAGTTTTTATCATGCAAAGACATTGTAAAACTTTAACATGGCACTTTCCCACCGGTTCCCACCACACAGGACCCGTTTGTTGAGCTCTGGCTGCATTGCTCTTCAAGCCAAGTACTCTTTCGTCAACATCTACAAGAACCGATCAAAATCCTCTTGTTTGTGGTTTTTTTTTTTTAAAGAAGTACACGACCAACTTTTACGTGAAATCCAAAATCAGCAACGCAGCTTTCAGATTCTGAAAATTGTTGAATCTCCAGGCTTACCTTTCGATAATATGCTCGATGAATCGATGCGACCAAATTACCGCAAGAAGCAAGCAGGATGTTTGCGAGTGCAGTGGAATTTATAGTGAGGAAAAACAGGAAGCCTTCACTGCCCACTCATCACATATCTAAACGTGAATAAGGACCTCCATGTGAACCACGTGTCCCTCATCTCAGGGTCAAGTTCGAGGGCATTGTGGGCCACAAAGGTTAACGGGAAGCAAACTGCGGTTTATCAGCAGGCACAGCTGTCATAATTAAACCCAGCGCTTTCGTTTTCTTTATCTGGCTCTCACCATGTGTCCTCTCACAGATTCTCCTTTTGTGAAATTTCGGTTCCCTTTTTTTTCGCCCCACAGATTAACTTCCCACATAGAGCTATAAATAGATGAGTAACAGCGTGTGTGACCAAGGCACAAGGAATATCAATGGACAAACAAAAAGGGGAAAAGAAGCTAAATCAGAAGTGTACAGTGGAGATGAGCAGCACCTCAATCACATTTTTCTGCAGGAGCCTGCTGATAAGATGATGCATATTCCAGGAATCACCTCGTCAGAGAGATCATTTCGGGGAAGAAATCCATGTTTTGCTGGGTGGATTTAGCTTAAGCTTTTACTTTGATAGGCTCCTCTCACATTGTCAAACGTTGTTTGACTTGAAATTCACACTGATGAGGAAAAAAGTAATTAAAAGTCAATGTAGGCTTTTTGCTGGGCTTCTTTTTGTTGACGTGACTTTATCGCCGATTTTATTCGTGAGAGTGGCCAAAATGACTTTGCTGTTCAATTATTTTATCAGAATGAGAGACGAGAATTCGCAGCTGTGTTTTCAATCCTGATAATGTTCGACTCTGTCATTAGAATCACCCTTGTAAATCCGGAGCAGTGTCCAGTGCTGGCGAACGTCCCAGATGTGCAGGGTGTTTGAGCTGCTGCGGATCCCTGGCGATTGTTTTCTCCCTTCGTCTGCGCTCCCACATTTTGGACACTTGATTTGTGTTACTTGGTTCATGTCGGCTGGCCAGGGCTGTTGTGGGTGTGCAGCCTGGGAGCTGTTTGGACCACATTGATTTATTGGAATAACAACACCGTTGTCGATCTCGGGGTGAGGTAGATCATACGAGCGGATCACGGGGCAGGTGTGCTCGCAGTTGGCGCTTTTGATTCCCTTCACTGCCGCGTCTGACATAGTGGAGAGCAGACAGGCTGTCAGCGCAGCTGCTGTGCTGTACTTAAGTATTGATCCTTCCCTCCGCGTGGAACACTTAGTGCCTCTCCTTTTTTTGTTTTACTGTTGAAGGGAACACAGAGAGCGCTGAGTGCTTCTCCAGCTCTGCCAGACCGAGCCGTTTGAGCTCCGACTGGACGATGCTGAGGACCGATTCCTGCTTGGTCTCAGGTCTGTGTGTCGGTGACGCATCAGGGAGCGATGCGCGTTTGTAACAGGTTGCACCAAACTGGCAAACCAAGGGGGTTTCTTTGAATGTGAGTGTTTGTTTAGGCCAAAACAGCAGTTATTTGCAACGCAAACAAATAAAAGCTCCATCCTTCGCCAAAGTAGTAATGAAATAACCTCACATAAAAGCTTTGAGACTTGACTGTTTTAAACTGCAGTCTAGAAGTCTGAGAGCATCGGCAGCCAAAACCGTATAGATGTTGGCAAAACGACAAATTGGTCCGTCTTTATTGATGGTGTCTTAAAATCTTCCATTATCACAAATCATCATTTTACTGTAGTCTGTGAACAGTTGGAATAGACCGGATGAAGCACCGGAACCACCAGACCGGCAACACCAGACCCAGTGGGACCTTCTCACGCGCAGCTCCTGAGTCACTGATCGAAGGCAGAAGTCGCCGGTAAACACTGACGGGTAAAGTGTTACACGGGCACCAAATTACTGCTGAGCGCCGGGACGGGAGCAGAAAGTCTGCAGGTGTCAATCATCTTTCATGTTCTGGAAATCAAACGGAGGACGGGTGGAAAAAAAGCTTTTACCACAATTTCACCCTCAGCTGATGTGGCCGCTTTCATCAGGCCGGAGGCACATTACAGAAAGGAACAAACCCCGACACGGGGCACAACATGAAGCAGTAGACACACACACACACACACACACACACACACACACACACACACACACACACACACACACACACACACACACA
>JASSRZ010001173.1:0-10751 GCA_032164315.1 Malacoctenus gilli
AAACGCTGGTCGCTGAATCAAAAGTGGGGCCCCCCCCCCCCCCCCCGAAGGATATATGTGAACATTAGAGTCTGTTTTTTTCATGGTTTCGTCTCATTAGATGCAGATTTTGTCCTCCCTCCCTCCCTTTCTCCCGCTTTATTTATCGGGTTTATTTGCGTGTCACTGTGACTCTGTTTCGCCTCACTCTGAAGTGAAAGGAAAGAGGGGGTGAGGAGATGGTGCATGTGTGTGTGTGTGTGTGTGACTGTGGAAGTGAGACAGATATGGAGATAGAGAAACAGGAGGGAAGGAAAGAAAGGAGGGATCACTGAGAAGAAGAGGGGGATCACATGACTCACTGGGTACTTGAGGGCTAAAAATAAATGCTGGTCGTGCTCTCGCTCTATGTCTCTATCTCGCGTACATGCGTGCACACACACACACACAAACACACACACACGCATGCACACAAAGCGTATTGACAATATTCCATCTTTTGAAAGGAGCCAGGATTTCTTTTTTTTTCCTGCTTTCAGTCGCTGCTCACCTGTCTGGCAAACCAGACTGTCCGTGGACAAAGGGAATTGTGCCGCAGTACGTTGTGTACGTGCCTGAAATATGGATCTTTCAGCACAAAGATTTGTCATAATACACAAAGATTACTGCCCAAATATTAAACAGACTTTGTTATATTTGGAATAAGGTTGCCAGGTTTTTGTTCGGACTGTAAAATGTTCAAATGTCCTTGAAGATTTGCGCTATTTTGTTGCCTGTAAGATAGAAGGCAGTAGGATCTATAATCATTATAAACTTGCTTATCCTGGTTTGTTTTTATTCTAAAATGAGTCGGCGAGAGAAATTTCAGTGAAAAGGTAAAAAAAAAGTCATTTCTGAATGAAACATGTCGGTAAATCTCACATTTATTGAGGTGAAATATCATGTCGATACATTTAATCATCATCGAAAATGTTCAGCTGTACAGGCTGAAAACGATGCTTGAATTGTAAGTGCTTGTAAAAAGATTTAACAATTCAGACTCGATGTTTGGTTTGTTTTTTGTTCTCGATAAAATGAACTTTGGCAAACACAGTGAATGTCCTGTAAAAAAATAAGTACACTTGTACATACAGGTGTGAATCTTTCTGGATATGGTCCAAGACATCCGAGCCGAACAAGCGGTTACCAGGAAGAAACGTTCGTAATGTTTGCTGCAGCTGTTGCGTATTCAAAATGTGCAAGTTTTGATGAAAGCTGCTGATGGCTCAGCCTGGAAAAAAGCCTCCAGGATGACGAAGGGGCGTAATGGACTGTGCAGCGAGCAAGGGCATTCTTAATTACAGAGGCGCACATCTGCCTCTGTCTTCTCCTGCCTGTCGCCTTCTTTGCTCCCCGCCTATTCGGTGTCAGCCTTTGTTTTTCTCCTCATCTGACTCCTCGCCGCTGTGCCGCTCTCGCAGCCCAGCTACAGTCTTGTGTACGTGAACGCCAGCGTTTTCAGCGCGATCTCTCCTCGCGTAGGTGTGACAAAAAAAAAAAAAAAATCCACGATGCCGTGTTTCGACGGGTGTGAATCTGCATTAGCTGCGATTTCGACGGCCAGTCCGGAGCATATGCTGTGGCGCCGACTCCCGAGTTCTCGATCCGGTGGATGTCAGAAATTCGCTGCATGATTAAAACGAAACAACAGTCTTTTCAACCAAGACTTCCAGAACAAATCTCCCAGACTCAGTGTTGCTTCTCCACCTTTTTTTTTCTTTCCTGAGTCCCATCTCGCAGGAAGGTTTTGAAGACTTTCCTCCCAAGTTGACCCCTGAGTTGGAGCCTAATTGTGATAGTTAATGTATTTCATGGCACCGACAGTGAATTGAGAGCTGCGTATCTGTTTTTTTGTCAAGTAAATGACCACTTTTTCAACTTACAGGCCGTGTCTTTTCTTTCTTTACCTCTGTGCAGTTCGCATGACAGTGGCACTCATGTGTATCATACAGATATCGGCTCATTTTGGCTGCTTGCGGATTGTTTGTGTTCACAAGTGGTTCCCTGAGTGAGTGCCCCCCCCCCCCCCCAGTCAGGAAGCCTTCGATTGAAATCAATTCAAGTGTCTGTCTGCATCACACCGATGGACTTTCAATAAGTTTTGTTTCTTCCACTAAAGCAAAAGAAATGTCTTTTCCCCTCCATTTCCCAGTTTTTGTTGTGACGGTGTGAATTCCCGACTCGGCTGTAAGTCACGAGACTTCCCGCCTCGGGGCCCTTTTATCTCCGACACCAGCCACCTTTTGTTTCTCCTCAGAAGAGCAAACAAGGGGAATTATCGGCTTCGTAGTCTTTCCTCTTTTGGGAAGCCGGCGGAGGGTGACGGCGCCTTCAGGGTCCTGCTTGGTTTCGTCAGATCCTTCCGGTTCGGCGGGAGGCGGCGTTGAACCGCACGGACGTTGAGAACGACAAAACACGTTTTAGATTGAAATCCTGAAGTGAATCGGCGTAAAAGTACTTCATCGAGGTCAGACTTCAGATGAGGCCAATTTTAAATATTGATCAGAGCTTTGATCGTTTAAAAGGATGATCAGACGTTCGCAAATGTCTTTTTCTTTAGAACCAATAATCAAACTGTTGATGGATTCCAGGTGCCAGCATGTTATCTGAAATACTTTCATGAACTGTGGCCTGCGTGTACTTTTATTTTATTTCAAAACCGCCTCGCGTTGAGGTAATCCGCAGCGCAGGCTCCGAGTAAAAGAGGTCGGGAAGCTCTGCTGTAGAGAGCGGACCGCACAGTCATTACTAACCACCTAATTAACTTAGAAGTCGATGATAACGACATTAACTACCGGTTTTCATGTCTCCTTCGGTAACGCGCGTGCCAGGTTGAAGGTATGTAATCACAGTCACGTTGATGTTTGAAATGTGGAAAGAAAAAAAAAGGGAGTTTATGAACTGAAAGAACAAACACTCAAACACGCAATTCAGGACGGTGAATTTGAGCTTGGAAGACGTTTTATTCGAGTGTGTTGACGAAAGAGGCCAAAATTGCGAGCGCGACACCAGCCGTCGACCAGACTGACGTTACAAAGCCGGGATGAGACGTTGAAAGGTTGCAAGTTCACGCGGAGACAGACGAGGACGCGAATGCAGACCCCGAGCTGCGGCCCGATATAACCGCCGTGCGGTCCCCCCGTCCGGGTGGGTTGTCTCAACACCCTAATTTTACCAACTGTATAACGCAACCCAAGTCGTATCACAGAACCCGGGGGTGTGACTTCGGTGGACACATGACCCTCCTCGCTGCAGCTTCGGCCTCCGCTGTCACAACGCGACTCTGCTCATTTTTTTTGCCCTTCAAACGTTACTCCTCAGCTTCTCTCACCCACCCTTTTTTGTCTTTTTTTCAAATTTTCGCTCCTTGTTGCGGTGCATCCTGCTTGTCATCTCCACATCTTTCTCCCAGCATGTAATAAAAGAATCCGAATATAGTTTGAAAATGAGGGGTTTCACAACGACAATGATCAAAAATCGTTCGATTTTATAGTGTCACGAGCATAAAATTAGTCTTTTTTCCCCCCTTCAGTGGCGACTACTCCATTTATTGCCGCGCACGCTGCTCTTTTTTGTCTTTTTTCTGCTCGATTCTTCTCGATCGGGGTTTCGTCACGTCTGGATTCCTGCTCCTGACTTTTGCCTTCAGAGCCCGTCTGTCTCTCCTCTCGGGCTCTCCTTAAATTTGGACTTACACAATGTCAAACTACACAAATATAACGCTACACTACAGTGCTGCAGTGCGGCTGCCGACACAACGTGTCAGAAACTGTCTGGAGGAGAAAGAAGCAGGAGTGGAGAGAGAGAGAGAGAGAGAGGAGGAGAGGGAGAGGTGGCGGCGGCGAGGTTTTCTTGGGTTCTCCTATCAAAGTTTTGACATTCGTCGTGTAACACAATCATTTTCAGTAAAAATAAATTCCAGCAACTAAAAGGAAAGGAATACAAATACATGGAACCGCTCCTCTTGGCAACCCAAAGTGAAGTGGAGACACAGAAAAGTGTCGGATGCTTA
Source organism: Malacoctenus gilli (assembly GCA_032164315.1). Taxonomy (NCBI): domain Eukaryota; kingdom Metazoa; phylum Chordata; class Actinopteri; order Blenniiformes; family Labrisomidae; genus Malacoctenus; species Malacoctenus gilli. Next base: position 4,031 of record JASSRZ010001173.1, read on the forward strand.
AAACAGAGAAAAAAAAAGCTTTCTAAGAAATGAAGAAATAGGTAAATGGCTCGTTCAGAGGTCAACCAAAGGGAATGCTGTCAAAAATGACTTATAAACTTCAATATACAAAAGAAACGTGTTTGCTCACAGTCTTTGTGAATCAAATTAGACATGTAAATATTGTCCATCTTTGTTTGGAACCGAGATCGTAATCAAACCTTAATCGGACCTTTTTATCTTCCTTTGACGTCTGAGCCAAAATCGAGTTTGCAAGGTGAGACGCGGAAAAACGGACACAAATTTGGAAAGAATGTAAACTTGATGTGCCTTATTTAGAGTTCCGATAAATACCGCGGCAAACAAATACTGCGAAGAACAAACTGTGGCTTTGGTTTATGCGACGAGATTCGCGGTACGAGAAACGGAAACTGTGGTGAACGTCGATTCTGAGAACAGAAAACTGCACTTTTACTTTTACAAAATACAAACATGATGATACATTCGTAAGGGTCGAAGTCGTTGTTGACGTGACCACTTTTTTCCTTTTTTTACGTCTGTGTTTGTGGTCCAGTTGTGTGTCTGCAGACTGTTCACCTCCATAGCAACGATCTGAAGTGTCAGAGAAACAGTTTAAAAAAGCAGACGTGTACTTCTGACGGCGTGCAGTTCGCAGAGACACCTCGTGGTTTGCTCGAAGGTGCCTCGCGTGCCGCCGCTCTCCCCCCTTTCGGCTGGCTACGAGAACCTGCCGTGGGCCCAAAACTCATGAAAAATGCAAAAAGGGCCTCGGTGGACTTGGCGGTTTTTCCATCTTGGTCAGGGACGTTGCAGTTTGAAAGGGAGCCTGTCCTTGAGCTGGGATGGACGGCTTCTTGTAGAAAAGCTTAATTAATCCTTATATCAAGTGATTCTACATTAACAAATACATGTTTTTATTTATTCCGTTGTGCGCCAACAAACGGATGCACTCGAATCTTGCTCTATCTTGTTGCACCCAGCGAGTGAGTTACGAATGCAAAGCAACGTGGTCATTTTCATGATTTTTACTTGATGACTCGTAGCACAAGGTGAAAGTTCGTGTTTTTCCCAATTGTTTCAGAAAACACGTTGTAATCCTCCATCGTAACATTGACGTGGCATCGACATGACTTGGTGTCTTGATGGTGCAAAGTGGGAAATTCTTACCTCACATCAGAATGGTTGCAAATCTCCAGAGTTTGTTCGTTGTGCGTTTGGGATTTATGGCCCGATGGACGCATGAACAAGGAAATAGATGTCGTAATAGAAAGACTCTCTCAAATCCGAGTTCTGGCTTCAAAATGTACAAACCAAAGACGTTTTATCGGTCAGAACGGTGACAGTCATCCGCAAGGAAAATTGAAGTGGCCATTGTTGATACAGTAGTGACTGGTAGACGCGGTAACGCACTGCACAAGGGAGGCAGTCGTTTCAGACAGCAGTCATTCAGGACTGTCTGTACTGAAAAGGTACAGACAGTGCTGAATGATAACAGCTGAGAGGAGCAGCTTCACATTTGTCCTCACAGTTACATTGGCTTCACATTATGTAGACATTCAGCTGTCAGTTTTTCCCACGTAAGCAAAATGCCTCTCGCTCCGGTGCCTGGCAGCAGGACTCAAGCTTGCACACACACACACACACACACACACACACACACACACACACACACACACACACACACACACACGCGGACACATTTAGGCATTGTGGAGCGTTTCTTTGCCTTTTTTTTTGGTCCAGCCGTCACAAATCGTTGTTGTCAGGCTGAGTTTTTTGAAAGTCGGACAGTTTTTTTCCTTCTTTTTCTTTCCGAATCGGCAGAGTCGGGTCCCGTGTAGGTGTGAGGCGTGAAAGAGAAAGTGTTCTGTGAGGCAAATGTACACACGAACGCACCTTCGCGCAGGGTGCTCCAGGCGAGTGGACCTGGATGTCATCGAGATTGTGATAAAGGTCGTCGTTTATCCCTAATCGTATATCGATAGATTCGAAAAAATATTGACATGAATTAGTTCTCATTCTGAAAAGAAAACACACAGATTGTCTTTAAAGTTTTCTGCAGCTTCTGAATTTTCTGACATCTTTATTATTTTTCATGTTGCTCAAACTTGAACTGAGAAAACGCATTTAAAGATGTTGTTAATTCAATCACCAGACAATACAAATTGCATACAAGTCATAATTCAGCATCTAAGTCGACCTTCTAAGTCTATCTAGCTTCGATGTCCGGATGCTTGAAACGACGGATGTGCTGGAAAATATGAGAGGCGAGACGCACTTCTCCGGAGTTTGTTCGTTCGTTGGAGTTTGATAGTTTGTGTGTGAACTCTCGATATCTGCCATTTGCATGCAAGGCTGGTTCCACTGCAGAGGAGAGGAGAGGCCTGACGCTCTGATTGGTGCAGGAGTTGCTAGACAACAGATGTCCAGCCGGCTAGGAGGTGGACTACCTGTGGAGGAGGGAGGGAGACGAAAGAGACGGAGAGGAAGAAAACTGGAGGTGGAAATGATAGAGAGGCATGATGCCGTCACATGACATTTAAAGTGCATACTTAGTGAGTGCCGAGCGTAGGATACATCCGGCCTGACATAACAGCCTCACATACCTCGTATGCTGCTGGCCTGTGGTGTCAGTCTTTAAAAAGACTTGCATGGTTCTCTGAAAGCATTAAAATTCACTGAATCTCAAGTTTATTGTTTATATTGTTTTGGCTCAGATTCATGGATGATGCTTAACGTAGATTGGAGAGCTGTGACATGGACACAGCTGCTTGCTACGTGAGTTTCAGTCATTTCATTCGAGGAGTTGCTTTTTCTGCAGTGCATAAATGCTCGTAGATTAGTCTTATTTTGAAAAGCTCTGTCTGTCCCCGGTCGAGCTGCATCTCGACCCGACCCGACGCCACCTCACATGACCCGAACCGCCCGGACCTCCCGCCATAATTGACGTGCTTCGTCTCAACTGCGACACTGACAGTGTGAAATATCAAAGGGATCGGTTGACAAAATCTCTACGGACGCACGACGACCACATCCTCTCTGACACTCTGTCCGGGAATAGGATCCGTTTTTAATCAAGTTAACGCAAAGGGTTTTTTTTTTTTATATACACCCATTGACATTCATTCATCATCCAGACCTGCCTCATCCAGGTGATGGTCGCCGCGGACTGCAGCCAGCTGACTCTGGGCGAGCGGCTCAATGCATCTGAGGCAGGTTACCGATTTGTCACGGGGCTAAAAATAGCCACAGGCACTCGCACCGCCTCACTTGCCACAATATTCACCACATAAGCAAAGACGGTGATTTTCTGCGAGATGAATCGGGCGTCCCTGCAGAAAATGCGGGTGGGCGGGTGTACTGATGCAGCCGAGACTGTGCAAACCACTGCTCCTCTGTGCCACACTGCAAAAAAATCAAAATCTAACCGAGCACATTTGTCTCATTTCTAGTCAAAATATCTCAATACACTTAATATAAGACACAATTGCCTAACAGGTAACATTTTAGCTGGTCGGTTGATTTTTTTTTTTGCTTGAAATAAGCAAAAAATCTGCCAATGGAACAAGTGAAAATTGGCTTTATTTAAGTTGTATTGTCTTAAAACAAATCCCTTTATCTTGCTAAAATGTTCCCTGTTAGGAAATTGTCTGTTATATTAAGTATATTGAAATATTTTGACGAGAAATGACACAAATTTACTTGGTAAGATTCAGATTTTTTCACCTGCCAGCTCACACATGTGCAAGCTGAAAATGAGGGTTTTTACCTTAGAGTTTTAAAGAGCAGCAATGATGGTTGTGGAAAATAGAGTTCAAGCATGAACTCGCACAAGGACTCGGCGCCTTCAGGCTCTCAGCCGAACACTCATGTCATCCATTCCTACGAAGCTGCAGACACACAATATGTCATCGTTTGGATCAACCGACTCCGAGGTGCGATTCGAGCAAACCAAGCTTCGGGAAGAGAAGCCGCACAAAAATCCAGCACGCTTTCAAACGAAAGTGGTGGACGAAGCACTTTAGGCCGTTAGAGTATTTTACTCCTGAAAAAAAACAAACAAGCAAATCCTAATATGTAATTTAAGAAGAGAAATGTGTTTTTGAAAATACTAATTATTGCCTGAAGAGTAATTTTCATAATTGCAGCGAAATAGCTGAATCGCCGTTTATTGGTCTCAGCCACACGGTTAATATGATCACTAAAATACCTATTAAAGTCCGACCAAAAAGTTGCAGGTTTCACATTAAGAAAACTGCAATACAGGCGAAGAAAATGCAGTTATTAAGCGAAGGAAAACCGAGCTTCAGAGAGAGAGAGAGTTGCGGAAGGATTATGTGCCATTCAGTGACGGCGATGGAGAGATTAGTGACCTTGCTCAGAGGGTCCTGCTAATCATGCAGTAATGGCTGCGTTGTCCTTGTTTCTGGCTCCGCCTGTCAGAATGCCTGCGCGCCTCCACGCCGCCGCCGTCGTCGCCGCGGCGCTGGCACCAGCGAAATCTAAATTGGCGTGTTCTCACGGGCAATATGGCAAACTCGCCATCCAACACAAGGGCTGCGTTCGGTTGAGCATGCATGAAGTTTTAAACACTCGCGCCCGTTTGCCAACCCCTGCAGCTTCAGCGAAGGAGGAGAGAGGGAACAAAAAAAGTTTACGATCCTCCTTCGGAGGCTTTGCTTTTTATATCTGGACGTTGCGCTGCGATCGATTTTTGCGTCTCTTTTTTGGGTGTGTGGGATACTTACCGTGCAGGTTGGGATCCAGTTCCCCTCCGTGCGTTTTCAGCCTCCACAAAAGAGCAACTATTCAATTTCTACTTCACCAGATCAGTCTGCTTGCCTGACGGTCGAACGAATGTCATTCTTGAAAAGCCTTTTAGGCCCAGTGAACATGTTGTACCGGCATTTCTGTTGCACATCTGAAAGCACGCCAAATTCCATCGCGCTCTGAGCCGACCACGGGCTAAGTTTGTCTGCGTTCGTGCGCGCCTGTTGCTTTCTATAGATGCACCACGTTGACACAAAACCGACAGATACGTGGGGCTTTAATGAGAACAAGCTGTCTGCTGTTCTTTGTTGGTATTGCGTCTGTGCTGCTGCACCGAGCCCACAGTTTCCATAGCATCAAGAAGAGCAGAGGAAGGAGGCGCAGATGAGCAGATGAGAGTGGAAAAATAGGCGTCCTATTTTGTTTCGGGCAAAAAAAAAGGGAAAAGCAGAACCCACTGCACTTGTTTCTCTCTCGCTCTCCTCCTCTGGCCGTCCCTCGATCTCGCGCTCTCTCTGTCCTAAGGCGGAGAATGAAATGGGTCGCCCCAACACTGTACTGCGTTATTCATTACAACGACTGCTGTTCTGACTCAGTCGCCTCCGAATCTCGGGCTCAGGACTTGCGAGCGTCACTTCCAGTCACAAGGTCGGATGAAAATCGGCCCGGTCTCGCCGACGAAGATGCCGCGTTTGCTGCCATCTTCGCCGTCTGGGATGTTGATGCTGAACAGCAGGGGCGCAGTAACCCTAACACCTGCTGTCTCTTCCAGTCGCCCCCTGAAGACAGTGTGCGCTTGATTGCGATTGTTGCTCCTTTGAAGTGATGTCAGTTTCATTTTCTCAACATTTGAAACGAATTTTTTCATCCATGAAGTGACATATTGACGGTTTGCTGCATGTAAGTAGGAGCCAATCCTGTCTCGACGTGCACGTTACACATTATCGATGGGTGTGCTGGCTCCTATAAAAGGTCAGATAACACAAAATACTTTATACTTCATTTTGCTACAGTAATCCAGATCCAACAAACGATCCTCAATCTACTAAATAATCCATATGATACTGTTTCGATATTGTGTTAAAATAAGTTTAATGTCTCCTACGAGTCAAAATGAAACCAACACAATTGATGATACATTATTTGTGAGTCCCGTTTCAATAGAGAGCGAAAAACAATGGATTCCACTTCACTTCCTCTCATTTATTCTTCATTCAGGGTGTGAGAAAGACACTGGAAGTGCATTTCAGGAGGTTATTTTGAGCTTGACACCAGAGGTCAATACAAATCCAGTGTGGCTGCTCACTCTGTTTGTTCGCTGTTGTTGCCTGTCTGTGTGTGGCACACAACCAAGCGCATATCAGGTCGCATTATTTCTGTCAAGCATTTCAGTTGTGATAAGGAAAAGAGCAGGCTGACGCACAGCCAGTGGACACACACACGCACGCACGCACGCACGCGCACAACACACAACACCAAGGGTGCCCACACACACCGCAATGTGTCGCCCGGTGAGTCAAAACCAACTCGCAACCAACTTTGAGTTCGTTGGTTTCGAAAGCGGATCGTAATGAGGACTAATGAAGGGAATTAAAATAACCCATCTCTGTTTTTCTCTCTCTGTGTTTTTTGGTCTCCCTTGTTTTTCTCTTAGATCATCAAAAGCTGGAGAGAGAGGCGAGGATTTGTCGTTTACTGAAGCACCCCAACATCGGTGAGCCCGGTGTCCTCGATCTTAAAATACGCACACATGAAAAGACGCACCGATACAAACGCAAACACACATATTTTGCGCAGGCCTCTTGTGATTTCCGCCATGGCGATTCATCTTCTCGACACAGTTAGAGAGAGAGAGAGGGAGAAGGGGGGGGGAGGAGAGAGAGAGAGAGAGAGAGAGAGAGAGAGAGAGAGAGAGAGAGAGAGAGAGAGAGAGAGAGAGAGTGAGAGAGAG
>JASSRZ010001174.1:0-10746 GCA_032164315.1 Malacoctenus gilli
TCCTTCCTTCCTTCCTTCCTTCCTTCCTTCCTTCCTTCCTTCCTTCCTTCCTTCCTTCCTTCCTTCCTTCCTTACCTTGTTTTTTCCTCCCTTCCTTCCTTCCTTCCTTCCTTCCTTCCTTCCTTCCTTCCTTCCTTCCTTCCTTCCTTTCCTAGTGCTGGGGGGTTCCGCTGTCAACATGGACCAAATCAGAAGGTTTTTCCAGCACAGCTCCCTGCTGGGTGAAGCTCTCCACGACTCCCAGAAATACGGCTGGAAGTTCCCACAACCAGGCAGTAAGTTCTGCCCCCCCCCTTTTTTTTCTCCCCCCACTGCGACTCTTTCCGTGGGAGAAATTGCACTCCAATGCTGGTTTCTGTATCTGTCCCAGTGTGCCACGGCTGGGGGGAGCTGGTGCAGAACATCCAGGAGCAGCTCGCGTCCGACGGCGCGGAGCTGAGGAGGGAGCTGAAGAGGTGCGGCGTCTTCCACCTGAGCGCCCACGGCCGGCTGGTGGCACCTCACACGGTGGAGGTACGCGCCGGGTTCCCAGACCTCCGTCCCCAGTGGGACGTGCTCAGTGTGAAACGCTGGCTATATTAGAGAGAGGACAACAGCGGATGGGGCGCGACAGATGTTGGGGACGGCGTGCTGCAAAAGATTAGCAGCTCAGAGCAACGGGGACGGCTGAGACGTCCCAGATTTACCGAGCGCCGGCGAGAACAGCATGTCAAACACGAGGGGGTCTAATTTATTTTCTTTATTTGGGAGAGAGAGAATGGATCGACGCTTTATGAATCCTTCATGAATAGATCATCTGAGGACTAAATATGCAGCATAGCTCGAATATTTCTACCCTGAAACTTTATTCTTGCAATATTAAAGACAATATATCCCGCAAGCGAACACCAATTTGACATAAATGTGATCATAATAACTAATTAGGCTTCACTGTAGTTCTTTTTTATACCGTCATCTGCTTCTATTAGTGAATGTTTGTCACGATTTGTGTGCGTTCTTTTGTTTTTCTGCCATTCTTTGTGTTTGGAGTTCGTTTTCTGTTATTTGCAATGTATTTTTTTTCTTTTTTGAAGCGTTTATGTGCACCTAGTTTATGGTCCCTCGTTGCCGCTGTCCACCTGTGCCTCATGCGGTGCCCCTGCCTCGTATTTCTCCCCCAGTTTGTCTTCGTCTCTTTTCTTGGTCATCTACTTGGTCTTTGGTTTTGTCTCCTTCCGTGTCCGACTAGGCGACGGACACTGGCGGAAGGAGGACCGTGACGGCGGAAACCGTGGTCATCGCCACGGGAGACGGACCGCTGCCCCTGGGCGTTCCCGGAGAAAGGGAGTACTGCCTGACCAGCGGGGACCTCCTCTCGTCGCCCCACCCGCCCGGCCGCACCCTGGTGGTCGGTGGCGGCGCCGAGGCGCTGGAGTGCGCCGGCTTCCTGCTCGGACTGGGGCAGCCGGTGGTCGTCGCGCCGCAGCCCGACCTGCTCCCGGGCTTCGATCGGAAGATGGCGGAGAAGATAGGGAACCAGATGCTCGTTGCCGGGGTGGACTTCCTGCATCACTGCACGCTCAGTAAGGTACCGAGACCCACGCAGAGGAACGGCAGTGTCGCACGCAGGCCGTTTTGTTGTTGACGCCTCTTTTTTTGTGTGTGTGTGTGTGTGTGTGTACATCAGGTCGAGGAGGTTGAGGATGTGACTTCAGGTATGCCAAAACCTGCTCATTATAATGACTACCAGAAGGTTCTTGGAGGGGAATTGCAGGAAGGGTACAAGGAAACAGCTCAGCAATGCATCTGGTGATCCGAAATGACGGAAGAACGCCGTTTCTGCGGCACGTCGTAGCAACGCTTCTGTCGCGTCTTCCTCCAGGAGACGCTTCGACGAAGACGCTCCGGGTGACCCTCTCCTTCGCGGACGGCCGATCCAAGCAGGAACTCTTCGACACAGTTGCGTTGTCACTTGTCTCATGGGGGGAGGGGCGGGGGGGGTTCTGCCTGAAACAGTAGCTGTGATCGTGAACTCCCTGTATGCAGGTGCTGGTCGCCGTGGGGAGGAAGGCCTGCGTCAGCGACATCGGCCTGGAGAGCGTCGGCGTGCAGCGCAGCGAGGAGTGCGTGAGCCTTTCCGCGGGCTTTTATTTTGGAGGAGGCAGCTCGCGCAGGGGTTTGGTTTGCTGCATCTCCTCTTTGTGTGTGTTTAGCGCGGGTCGAATAATCGTGAACGCGCGGGACCAGACCAGCGTGGAGCACGTCTACGCCATCGGCTCGGTGCAGCACGGGCGCCCCTCCAACGCCGGGCTCTCGACGCACGCCGGGAAGCTGCTGGCCCGCCGTCTCTACGGCGACGAGGACACGCTGGTAAGCCGTCGGCAAAAAAATCGCCGCACAGGGAAGCGAAGGTGGGACCCGAATCGGGTGCGATGCCGTTTTGCCCCCGCCCCCCACAGTGCGACTACGCGTGCGTCCCCGCCGTCGTCCTCACCCCGATGGAGTACGCCGCCTGCGGGCTGACGGAGGAGGAGGCCAACCTCACGTTCGGCGAGGCCAGCGTTGAGGTACGGAAAAACAAAAGGAAAGTGGCGACTTGACTTCTGGGGAGACCTTGAGTCAAAGCCCCACCCACTTTTTTTTTTAAATTACAGGTGTATCACAGCTACTATTGGCCGCTGGAGTGGACCCTCCCCAGGAAGAGCAAGAACTCCTGCTATGTGAAGGCCATCTGCCACATGCCTGACCAAGTGAGGATGTCAGACTCCTTGAAGTCAATCAGAGCGCGCTGTAGATAGGGGACACAGCGCCCTCTAGTGAGGCAGAGCCAGGCGAACTTCCCGTACGCTTCAGGCGTTTCAAGTGCGGCGTCAAAATCAAGATCAGTGCTCCGTTTTTCAGATCTCGTCCTGATATTCGCCGCCAGAAGGCTTGGGCCTGTTGGATGTGTGAGTCAGCGGCGGCTCGCTCATCACAGGCGTCTAATCAAGTGATTTGTGTGGCCGCGGATGCACAGTGAAACAAAAGCGGCCCACACCTTTATAAATGGGATGTGAAACGCCTCAGCTATAAAACAAGAGCCCCCCCCCACCCCCACTGTTTTCCTTTGGGGGATACTTAGTCACAAAGCAACACGTTGTGCGGCGGCTCACACCTCATTAATCCGCCCACCTCTTTGCTTGTATTTTTAGCTCCCTGCCACCACAAACCGACTCTTGGCACCGTACGGCAAGAGCCGCCTTTCTACAATCGCGTCTCTGTGACGACGTGTTCACTTTTGGAGTGTGTCTTGCGTGCACCTCGGGAAGCGCTCACCTCTGTGACCTCTCTGCCCCCCCCCCACAGGGCCGCGTGGTCGGCCTCCACATCATGGGCCCCCACGCCGGGGACGTCCTCCAGGGCTTCGCCGCGGCGATGAAGTGCGGGCTCGCCAAGCGGCAGCTGGACGCCACGGTGGGGATACACCCCGGGTCCGCTCAGGTCAGCAGCCCACCCACCGGCTCACCCCGATGCTTTTTCGACACATTTATCGATCTTCCTCGTCCAGCCTTTTTTCTGGAGCCTTAACCTCAGTTTGGAGATATCTTTATGCTTGGAGCCTTTCAGGAGGATTTGGTGTGTGCATGTGTGCGTGTGTGTGTATGTGTGCGCGCGTATGGGTGGGGTCAACGCCAGAGCAGCAGATTTAAATGAGTTTCCTCCTCTGAACGCCGTCCGTTTGAATTATTCATGGGGAATATTTAATAAAAAGCCGGCGCCGCTCGCAGTCGGTCTCTGTGGAAACTGACCCCGTCAGTAAACCAGCTGCTTAATTCTTGACATTTTCCTAAAGTTAATTAATAAGGTATTCAATGGAGTGTTAAATGGGGGTCGCCGGTCCTGGCAGGAGTCTGCAGAGAGTAGGTTTCGGGAGGGCGTTGAGTCATGGCCGTCCTCATGTAGCCTTTTTAGACCTGAGCTGTCGTTATCGCTCATAAAAAAAAAACCCCTCAAGATGATGTTTTCACTGAATTTGGTGTGTGAAAGGATCTATGAGCAATAGCTTAGCGCATTTAGCACATGTTTGAACCCCCATTGTTCGGCACAGTGGAATATAACCTGCGTAGCTAACGGAATTAGCTTTGCGATTAACATCAACTCGCCTAATTTTCCCCCCCAGGTGCTCACCTCACTGACCCAAACCCAGCGCATGACCGACGCCCTGATGCAGAGGGGGAACTGCTGAAGTTAGGTCCCCCCTGCTGGCACCCGTCGTTGCCAATACCGCAACGGCGTTGGACAGCAGGGGGTTAGCGGTCCAGCAAGCGGTGGCGGGGGCAGCGTGACGGCTCCCCCGAACCTTCATGCCGCCGTCCATGACGTCCTCGCCCGAAAGCCTCGACGGACGGGCGAAGGACCGAGGCGCCGTCGCCTGCCGACGCTCGTTTTCTCTTCCTTGTGCTTCTCTTCCTCCTGTTTATTCTGTTTTGTGGCTCTTGACTTCGGGGAGCGATCAGACGTTCCCAGAGGTTCGGCCCTCACGAAACCCGTTTGAGCACCAGCGCAGCCGCGTCTTCAAAGGCTGCAGCCGACCGATAACACTTTGATGCCTTTACGCTTTGTTTTTCCTTTGCAGTTGCTACGCCTCCGGCCTCGTTGGGGGGGACTTTCCCCCCCCACCTCAATTTCATGTCGACGGGGATTATGGAATTACTCAAATTAATAGTGTTTCCTTTTGTTCGCTTTGTTTGTACCTCTTCTGTTGTCTCCATTTGGTTTTTTTCTCTCTCTCGCATCAGTAAACATGGCGACCGCCTTCGAAACAACTGTTGAATATTCATCCGGGGGGGGGGGGGTCATTGAGCGAAGTGACTCATACGGATGAAGGTGCCGGGACCCCGAGGACGGTCTTCCCCTTTAAAAGCGCGACCCGCATTCAGATTGAAAAAAAACCCCCAACAATATACATACACGACTTGTGTGGTGGGCGTGTCCCGCTCAAGGACGCTGTTCATTCCCTTCCAGCGCCGCCCCCTGACTACATGGTCATGGGGGGGGGGGTTGATTAGATGCAAATTCTGCTTTTGCAGAGGTTATCCTCCAGACCACCTTCGGACCCCCCCCCCCCCACACACACACACATGAAGGACCTGCTTGTGTAAGTAAGACGGATCTCCTAATTAAAAAAAGTGCACTGAACTGTATTTTTTTCCCTTCCTTTGGCGTGCACCTGAAAATGCCATTAGGGCGTAATTTGATCAGGAGCCGAGCGGCTCCCACGACGACACCGTGCAGGTCTTGCAGCAAGGTTAAGATGCTGTGCGGGGTGGGGGTGGGCGCGCGTGTGTGTGTGTATGTGTGTGGGGGGGGGGTCTATCCATCTCCACTGGCCTTTATTTGGGACCATGATCAGAGGTCTCTCTCTTTCTCCTGACCCTCTCCAATCTGCAGTGGCGTCTCCCTCACCACCAGGTGGCACTGTATCTTTTATGTGGAGCACGTGGTCACAGCTGTGAATACAACAGAGGAAGCAAGGGAATAAAGAGAAAAATTGATCAAAGTAGAGTCCACTGTGCTTTTGTTTTAATGTTGTATTGAAGTTTTCTTTTCGCATCCTGACTGAACTGCAGGTAAATGTAACTAAATCGCAATAAAATGGTTAAAAAAAACCTTTTCCTAAGTCATTTAACAGTCACTATTGTAATAAACTCCTCTTTACTGAGGAGGAAGACTTTCATTAAACCTTGATACAACCTCACACTGCTCTTGAGTCTTCACATCTTGAGCTCAACAAGTGCAATCATCATTGCGCCCCCTTCCCCCGGTTGTCTTTCTCTGACCTGTATTTATCCCAAATACTGGGGAAAATAGGTGTATTTGTCACATCGGCAAGCCTCACTTGTTCCTTCACGTCGCGGCCTTGAGCGTGTGCACTTATTTCAGGGGCGTGTCCTTGGAGCCGAGCCAGGTGAGAGGGGTCGGTGAGGTTAGCCGCCAGCTAAATGTAGCCTGCTAACTGTTCAGATATGCCTTCAACAATTTCCAATGCTGGCCCCAAGCTGCCCGTCAGTGTCGGCAAGCTAAACTTCAACCATGAACTGTTACTCTAAGGTGTTTTTTTTTTTTTTTTGCTTCTGTGGGTGTGTCGCCTGTTGGAGTTCCTACAGTTATCCTTTTAATTCAATAACTACATTGTGCCAGTGTGAATGAGCAGGGCAGGGCTGCTTTTCGACAGCACCGCTCTGTGACTGGTTCCTCTGGTTGATCTGGTTTGAACCGTTGTAACGGCTTTTGGCTTCGATGCCGTTTCCCGACAGAAAACTAGTAATTAAACCGGGACTAACAGGTCCACAAATAACGGTGTCACAAGCACGTTGTTGTTTCCGGTAAGGAGCAATGTCATTATAAACGGTTTCAAACTTAACGCAGCTCATAATACCAGTAGTGAAATGTAGTAAAGATGAGTTTTTGTATTGATTAGGTGACAGACAGATCAATAAAGATTGGCTGAAAGGTAGAGAGGAATTTGCTGGTCAGCCAATAAGTGCCAAGAGTTCAGGTGCGCGCGAGAGATACACCAGCCGGAAGTACAGATTGGTCCTCTGGAAAGTTCCAAATTCTCCATAATTCTCTCACCCGGCCTAATTTGAGAAGGGAAAGGGGGGGGGGGTATAATAGGATAATAATCTCAAACAACAGGTTGTTTCTTTTTTTCCCCCTTCTTTTTTCACCGAATTGAGGCGCATATGCGTGGGCGCTCTCACTTAACTCCGAGCGGGGGTGCCCTCGCGCCGTCCCTGCCTCCCGCACCCGGCGCGCACACCGGCTCGCCGCCTCGGCCCCCTCCTCCCCTTTCCCGCAGCGCAGCAGTGGTACGCTCCGCCGTTGGACGCGCTCGGCTCATTGACCGGAGGACAATCCTCATCAGTACCAAGCGAGAGCAGCCCCCCGGAGCCTCCCCACAGACCGACCCCTTCATCTCACTCTCTCTCTCTCTCCCTTTCTCTCTCCCTCTCTCTCTTTCTCTCCCTCTCTCTTTCTCCCTCCCTCTTTCCATTCTCTCCTTCACAAAGCCCCCCCCTCCCTCCCCTGCGAGCCCGCAGCTCTTCCGGCGCTCTCCCGTCCCGCGATGAAGCAGACTCTGGGCGACCTGATGAGGATGAACAGGATATGCCGGATGATTTTCGCCACATGTTTGGGATCCTTAATTCTGGTCATATTTTACTTCCAAAGTATGTTCCAGCCAGGTAGGACCTTGCTTCTTCTTATACCTTCTCTTGCCCCCCCCCTCTCCCTCGCGCGGATGCGTGGCATCCTCGCGCCGGCACGCTTGACACCTCGATCGGCTCGGGCTGTACATGTGAACGCGGCCGGTGTCGATGCCGCCGAGGAGAGAAAGGCGTTCAAAATCAACCGGGCGAGAGCGCAACACACCGCCGCCTCCTCATTAAGCCCTGATGCTTTTTTTTGTTCCTATTGTGGGACTATTGATTCTCGTCGCTTGTCTTGTTGCGCTTTTGTGCGTGTGTGTGTGTGTGTGCGTGCGTGTGGCCAGCTTTTATGGTTGTTAGGCTGATGAGTGTTTTTTTTAGTAGGGAGGCGGTTTCGGATGGTATTTTCGGCGATCGATCGCTTCTCCATCAGCTGACAAGTGGCAGGAACGCTCGCGGTGGCTTTTTTCCCCCGTGTAGTCCGAGAAAAACGTGGCTCTGAAAACGAGGATCCGGGAGCCGGAGCTGGAGACGCGTGTGGAGAGAAAATTGAAAAAAAAAATAAGAAGCCATGTATTAGAATAACCTCTCCTCGGGGAGCGTTTACGAGCCGTGTCCGCCGCGCTTCTGCGCGCGCCCCGGGACGCGCCGGCGTTTAATAATTCAGCGCACAGCGAATGGAGACCTCTCGGTTCGAAAAGGGGCACGTTTACACGAGCTGTTATTTCTGCATGACTTTGTATCATCAACTCTCAGACCCCCCCCCCCCTCCTTGCTACGTGGATGTGACAGCGCCCCCCCCCTCTCTCTCGCGCAAAAGCCCGAGCGCACCGGAGCGCTCCGACTCCGCGCGGCTGTTGGCTGACCTACTGTACAACAGGTCTACTGTAAAAGCTGCTGGGAAGAGGAGGTGGTGGTGGTGGTGGTGGTGGGGGGGGGGGGGGACCACCTTCCCAGAGAGTGTCCCCTTTCAAAACTGACTCGCAGGAGAGATGATGATCCCATAATGCTGCTGAAAACGCAGCAGAGACGGCGCGTCTGCGAGCCCCCCCCCCTCCTCCTCCACCCCCCCTGCTTCACGATGCTTCGCGATGCTTTGCGATGCTTCAGGTGGCACCAGACCTCCGGGATCCGACCTGATCCCTCTCTCTCTCTGTCTCTCTCTTTCCGGGTGACGGATGCGCGCAATCGGTCGGCGCAGGATGCGTGAGACGCGCGCGTTGTAACGTTGAGACGAGGCAAGCTGATGGCCCGAAACATGAACAGACGCGCTGTCATGTCTCTCAGTGGAGGCGGGGGTGGGTTGGTGGGGGGGGACGCTAGTGTACATGCACCAGCGTGAGTCACCCTGCTGCTGCTGCTGCTGCTGCTGTTCCTGCTGCCGCTGCTGGCACCAGTGGACAGTTATTATCTGTAATCCCCCCCCCCCTCCCTCTGGAATAAAAGCACATGTGTCTTCCAAGGGGAGGGGGGGGCAGTTCTAACTGTGGTCGGACGTTTTCTCTTTCAAGGGGACAAAACTTGTCTGTTGGGAAATATCTTCATGGAAAGAGATACAGAAATTAAAGGGGGGGGGGGGGGGGTGATGCACGTCAAAGTGAACTCAATCATCTGGCTTGCGTGATAGAAGATGGGGGGGAGGGGGGGGGCTTATCATCAATTGCAGCATCACAACTCAACTGTGGGTGAAATCATTTCAAGTTGTTCGTTGTTCTTACATCACCGACTCGCTTCGCAACCCTCCTCGTTGGCCGGCTGGCTGATGGGCTGAAAAAAAAAAGGCCCAAGCATGAGGCAGCTTGACTCCTCCGAGTGGACGTCCTGAGAAATACGGCACGGCGGCGGGGGCGTCGTCCCGAAACACAAAAGCGCGAAGGAACGCCGCGGCGACCCGGTTGGGGGTCGTCCTGAGTTCCCCGTGCTTCCAGAACACCAGCCGAGTGACCCTTTAAGCCGTTAACAAGATCCCGGCTGCGGAGCGGCGCCACCGCCGCCGGCCCTGCAGATTGTTATCGCTTATTTAGGAACGACATAAGTGTTTGCAGGAGAGGGAAGATGCTCTAGCGGGCGAGACCTCGCGCTCCTCTTTCGTGCGACATCGAATCGGCGTCGTCGATCGTGTGGAATCGAACCGGGACTCCGTTGAGGCGTTCTCGTGGAGACTGGGGCTCTCCGCAGATGTTGCATCAGCCTTTGGTGCGACGCACACACACACACACACACACACACACACACACACGCACACGCACACGCACACATACACAAGGGTCACAGGGCTGGATGTTTTATTTAGCAGGCGCTGATGATAGGGTGCGCCGGCCAGGACGCCGCGATTGAAGGAGGAGGCGTCTGAAGGCGGCGGAGTGTTTGTGCGGCGGGCTCGGATGGAAGTTTTAATGCGGCAGTGTGTACTTACGCGTGATTACACAGGTGAGACGGATGCCGGGGCGAGCGGGCGTGTGTGTTTAGCGCTGTTGACTTCCTTCTCGCAGCGCCCGTCCCTATCGCCGTCTCCGTCTGTTTACCTTCTCTCTTTTTCGAAAGGGGGGGGGGACTTAATTACTCTTTTTGCGACAACCTCACACCTCCCCCCTCCTTCTTCACCCCCCCCTTTTCTGCCACACACACATACACACACTGCAGCAACGTTGTTGTGCGTCACGCCGAGTTCCAGGCGGCGTCTCCGTGCCTGCGGGCATGACTCGCGAGCCTGGGAATCCTGTCGGGCCTCCCAAAGCAAACTTTCACCTCTCTCCCAAGACCCGCGGGGTCAGGACCTCTTGTTAAAGGAACACAAGGGGGACGGTGTATGTGTGGTTTTAGGGGGAGTGTGTGTGAGTGGGTGGTGGTGGTCCGGGGGGGGGGGGCACTTAAAGCGAAAAAAAAAAAACCCAGCTCCAGGTATTTGGAACCTTTCTGGATCGCATCAGCCTCTTGTAGCTCACACGCAAAAACATAATCATTTAGATAAAAGTTTGAGGCTTCTAGCAGCGCTCGCCAATAGGGAAAGACTGAAAATGTGACACGGAGTGTCGCTGGAGGAAGTTGCCCGATGAGTCACGGTGTGACGGCGCCATCGGAGAAAGTGAGAAGAAGAAGAAAACAGGAGGAAAAAAGCTGGCAAGTCGTCACCAGGGGAGGTCGACAGGAGAGGATCGAGCAAGTATCGATGAAGAGCCTCCTAGCACAATGACAGCAGCGTCTCCTGTAAAGGCTGAGCTGGTTACTGCCTCCCTGTCAAACGCAGCAACACACAGACGCGATTTCGAGCAACTCCCAAAAACTTAAAGGCGGAGTGTCAGGAAATGTCCTTTATTGATGTTCGTTGGTGACCCCCCCCTTCCACCCCCCGTCCCCCCCCAAGGACACACACACACACACACACAGCTTCCTTCTTTTTCTTCCTATCTCCCAGTTCACACAAGTGCCACACTCCACCGAGTCAATCGGATACAAGCCGCGCGAGGGAAACGCCGTGTTTTTTTGGCTCGACCCACCGCGCGCAAAATGCATTTGTGAGCTCTGCGAGGGGTGTGTGTGTGTGTGTGGGGGGGGGGGGGGGGTGAGGTTTTAAAAC
>JASSRZ010001177.1:0-10736 GCA_032164315.1 Malacoctenus gilli
GTGTGTGTGTGTGTGTGTGTGTGTGTGTGTGTGTGTGTGTGTGTGTGTGTGTGTGTGTGTGTGTGTGTGTGTCCAAACAGCTCAAGTTGGCAAATTATGATGGCAATATGTTTGCAAACGACCAGATTGGGGCAAGATGAAGTCGTGATAAAATTGGAGCTGCACTTTTCCAGCCGGCTGTGATTTACGAGTGTCTTGTGAAAACACTGAGAGTCCCTGCAGCAGTCCGCTATATCACTGAATACTTCTCTCTACGTGCCCGAGGAAGACTTTCTATAAATCCAGTAATGACTTACTGAGGTCAGCGTTCCTGGCAGCATGTGCAGCTGTCTTCTCAAATGAGGGCTTCTCAGGACGACATATTCACAATTAGCTTTTTTTTTTTTTGTCCGGCTATTAAACACTGGGATCAGGAACAGATGGATTCATGTCTCGCTTGTTCTCCTGTGAGGTCACTGACCTCAGATAAGCAACAAACACCAACAGTTCAGCATGACTTTCCAGGTGACATGATGAGGCAGATACACACAGCAATGTCTTTTCAACTAACAGCAGTGAACTGTGATGAGCACCAAATAGCTGACTGATCATGTCTCACACCTGTACTGCTCATCTGTACTTAGCAGCTTGTGGTCAGTGCTTCTCCAGACAGCTGTGTGTAAAAAGCAAAGTTCACTGGGCCTTGAAGTCACATGCACGTGTTGCACCGCCTACAGGTAGCAACCTGTGCACTTTCGAACGATACGCCCTGATTTTATCTCGACCTTGTTTCATTTGTATATGTGGGCAATGTATATAATGAGTTGATATTTACTTGCCGTTATCTTTGATACGTGTTTGTACTGTATAAATGAATATATTTGAAAAAAAAAACTGTGACGGAGTGGCTGCAACTGACCACCTCATTGTAATGTTTGTATGATAAAATAAAGCTATCAAAATCAGAAGCAAAGCCTCAGTGAAGGTTACCAGATATGAGTGACAGTTTTCAGCCCAAACACAACATAAACTCCTGTTAAAACCACCAAAGTAACAGCAAAGAAAAGCATCCTAAGCAAGAATAAATCCCAAACAAAGTCCAACATGCATCAGGGTGAGTTTAGTCAAACATTTTACACTTTTTAACCATATTGTGAGATTTTATCGTGGTGTTTTGCCATTGAGGCTACTTTCAAACATCAATAGGGTCCAACAATTGTATGCGTTGGTCTGTAACCAAATGAACAGCAAAGCAGTAACAAATAGTTCTATTTAGGGAATTTTTCAGGCCTAATCCTTTGACTTACATTATTAATCAACTAGTTTTTTCATGAAGACATGAATGTGTTGTCCTACCTGTGAGACCAGACGTCCGTTACACCCTCATTCCCTCCATCACTGTGAGAACCAGTCCAGCCACAGAGAGAGAGAGAGGGAGAGAGAGAGAGAGAGGGAGACAGAGAGCGAGAGAGAGAGAGAGAGACGGTCCTGTCAAGCGATGCCGTCCTCCAGCTGCCACCAGGATGAGATGGTGATGTTTTGGGTCTGACAGACATGCCGCCCCCCCCCCCGCCCCCCCGCTCGTGCAGTGTGGTTTCACCAACATTAATGCCCCGGCCCTCCATGTCCGGCCCCTTGCCAAGGAGCTCAGTTTCAATCAGCTTCCTCCAACAGACTCTCCTTCTCCTTCAATCTTTTTTTTTTTGGTGCATCTCTCCCACGTTGACCCTTTGAAGGGATTTACCTCCCGTCCCCTCGAGCCGGGGGCCAAGTGGTCCTAATCCCGGGGGAGGGCAATGAGATTCCAGCCTATCATTATATCTATCAAAAGCTACAAGGGAGCCTCAAACCTCCAGCTGCAGAAAAAGAGCACCGACTACTACTGACCAATGACCACATCAACCAACAAAGGTGGCCGGCAGCATAGAGAGACCCTGGAGATGATTGTTTAGCCATTTATCAACACATTCATGGAGAGTGTCACCACCCTCAGATACGTTTCACTGTAACAATTCAACAACAGCAACAACAACAACAGGTGTATCAGCCAAAAGTAGCAATATATTTTACATGGATGCATCTATATTTTGATGGGGAAAAAAACATTTTTTACAATAAATGTTAACTTATTGGATTATAGTGTAACCGTGCTGCCTAAATGAAATGACATCTCCTGGAATTAAAGTTCTGATACAATATATTCACACTGGTGTCTGTCCATATATACACATGATCTACATAATAAATCTCAAAATGATGTGACCACAGCAAACGTCAAATTTTGGATCGTTAAGGCCAGAGGTTCTGCTCCCTTCAACAGATTACAGAACTGACTTCAATAGCAAACAAGCAGCGACCTGAAGCTTCCAGTCACTGGTGCACTGAGCTGGGTTCCATATCGTCCTTGGAGCTGATGTTCACGGGCCTTTGGTGACGTTGGCCCAGCTCGGGAAGGTGTTGAGCTGGAACATGGCCGTGCCCCACGTGTTGATGCCCAGGTTGATGATCAGGACTCCCACAAAGTTGAGCATGAATCCGGCTTTGGCCTGAAACAATGAAGGAGAATGTCACCGAGCGGTTCTCCGCTGGAACCGTGACCCGGAGCGAGGCCGGCTTTCTGACATCGGGCGACTGAGGTGAGTGTGTGTTGCGGCTGCTGCTCAGTCTGTCTGGGCTCAGTTTCAATGGTAACGCTCAGAATACTGCATGGGAATAGATGACAGCGATCAGATAGCGGGATTAATAAAAGCTGCTTATCTGGAAGATTGGATTTGACCCTTTATTGGAAACACTGTGTAAGTCACCACACCCACTGACTGGACATCTGCTGTCCAGAGAGACTTCACCATGTCCACCACTTCACCGTGTGCCACCCACATAAACAGACTTCATATACATCATGCTTTAAATCGCCCCATCGCTGTCGATGGCCTTAACGTGATCATTGACACGCTCAAAGCAACCTCGTCTAACATCTGAGCCGCCGCCACCACATCTTGCTCACCATGTCCATGACTTGGAGGTTGCCGTAGGAGAAGGCGACGGCGTTGGGTGGGGTGGCCACAGGCAGCATGAAAGCCAGCGAAGCGGCAAGGGTGCAGGGGAGCATGATGTACAGCGGGTGGATCTTGATGGCAATAGCCTGCAGGGACAAACCATGGGAGGGTGTTTGTTTATCGGAGTGACTGAATTAAAAACGTCAAAATCAGTCATGTAAACATCGAGATCAGCGTTGTCTGTGTTCTAATCATGCAACTTGTGAAATTCATACAGTAATACCTCCACCTTTGGTTTCCACTTCCCAGATATCACAAATTTACAACTTCACAAATGATATCTGAAGAAATGACTCATCACGAAGGCAGAAGCAGTGAACCAGAGTGATGCTGTATTCTCACCATGGAGGCCAGGATGGGCAGGAAGAGCGTGGTGGTGGCGGTGTTGCTGGAGCACTCGGTGAACATGGCCAGCAGCAGACACAGCAGGATGGAGATGGCAAAGGGAGGGATGGTCTGCAGAGGCAGCAGACAGTCCCCCAGCCACGAGGAGAGCCCAGACACCTGCTCACGGAAGGTGCAAGGAAATCACACGTCAGCATCCAAGAGTGGCCCAAATCTCACCATCGTGAAATTTGAGGGAGTTTCACAAACTTCATGTTTTTGTGTAACTGGCTTATTGTCTGACTTTTGTGTGACACTTCTGATGAGCTGAAAAGGCCTCTGGTTGTGTTGTGTGTGTGACGAGCTGAACAACTCTACCTCACTTCCGTGGGCCAGCGCGAACCCTCCCCCCAGGAGCAGGATGATGTTCCAGGGCATTTTTTGGTGGACGATTTCCCAGTTCAGCAGTGCCGAAAAGTCATCCGGAGAGCCGTCTGGCAGAGGAGACACGGGAAGAGCTGAAAAGGCTGAATATCTCGGCTTAATCATTATTGTGGCCATTGTAAATAATGTCCTCCCCAACGCAGCTTTGAAAATGTTTGTCTTTTACGATCTCCAGATAAGACGCGGCGGCCATAAAACCCACATCGCACGGGTGACAAATAATTGCGCTGTTCCACGTGAACTCATGCTTTCATTCTGACTTTTTTCTGGTTTCCACGCTGATAAATGGGCTTTGGCACCTCAGAGTCTGCCTCACTCTTAAAGTGTGATCACTGAGCCGCTCGGTCTGTGTACAAAACACAGGACTGTTGCTTACAGGCAGCGGCAGGACACGCTCGACTTAAGTTCCTGGGGGGGGGGACTAATCGTCAATACAAAAGTAATTTGTCTTGGAAAGTGCACTGCATGAACGGCTGCACAGGCGTGACCCTGGGGCTATCAGGCTACAAGTCAGGAAGGAGCTGATATAGAATTTATTTGAAAAGACTGAATCAGCAGGATGAGCTGTCAGGAGCTGTAAAAGGCAAAGACTGTATCTTTGGCTGTAAAGAGCCAGATAGAGGGAAAAGTAGGCTTCATAAAACTCCACCTATATCTCTTCATGACATCAAAGTGTAACGTAACAGTCTCTGATGCTTTCTGTGTTGGCGTATGTGTGGACGGGGTTGCTGACCAGGAGTCCTGCTGTCTCACGTTATTGAATGTGCTCTTCGCGCTGGCGACTGCGACACATCTGGAACAGCAACAGTTTGGAAGCACTGTTTCTGAATGGATGCCATCAGAAATAGATCCTTTAACCGTTGCTTTTTTGGTCTTTTTTTTCTTTTCATGTTGTTTAATATCAATGTTGGATGGTTTGCAAATTTTGAGTCATTGCGCGAGCATCCTTTTGCAGGTATTGTTGGTCGCAACTTAACCCGAGAAGGAGGTTCAGTGTCAAGCAAAGCCGGAAGGCAACGAGTCCGAACATGTTTCACTTGTTCCAACTCTTTTTTTTAGTCGCATCAACTTGAACGTTGATGAATTAAATTAATTCAATTTAATTATTATTTGCTGCAACAGTGTTCTAAGTTGTAAACATGACAGGATCGTGAATGAGTTGACGCACCATCGTTGGACTTTCCAAAGAACGAGGGGACCTTCGACGGGATGCAGAAGAAGAGGGAGGACATTAGGATGGCCACAGTGCCGTCCGTGACGAAGCTGTTGAGAAAAGACATTGACGACACTCATCATATCTCGAGATGATGGTTTCACCATGACCACGACAAGAAACATTTCTAAGCAACCCTGGAGAAGACGTGCGATTTGACATTGAATCAAGGCTGAACTGCACACAAAAAACTTTTAGCGATTGAGTGCGACAAGTTGTGAAACTAACAAGTAACTGGAAAGATTGCAAGGTGAGGGAGCTGCTGGCCTCTCAGAGCAGAAGACCAAATCAACAAAAATCATCACCGGGACTCTAAAACATACTCATTTCATGCATGAGACTGAAACTGCCTCATCAGCCCAAACTTTCTCTCTTCTTCTATTACGAATCTCCGCCGTTGCTTTGTTTATTTCCTGCTCTAAAAGGAGCCACATTTTTCTTTTAACTCTGGCTTTTTTTTTTTTTTTTTGAAAGGTTCTCATTCACCCGACACCAACTCGCTGTCATACTGACGTTTTTTCCTGGTTGAAGAGCACCGTGGCCCAGCCGGGAATGAAGCCAGGCTCCCGTGTGAACCACAGAAGAACCAGCAGCGTGAAGATGATCAGCACGCAGGCCTCGGCGAAGGTCATCCCGCCCAGCTTCTTGTACTCGCTCCTGATGACTTTGTACGCCTGCTTGTGTGCGTTTTGTTTCTCGCCACAGCCAAAGGACTTCTTGAGGCTGAGGCAACACAGTGACAAAGTGCAGCGCTGCAGTCGTCTTGCCGTGATGTGAAACACGCAAAGACGCGACTCGGTGGTTTCGTGTCACAGCGGGACTCACTCGAAGCCTAAAAACAAGAACTGCAGCCACAACCAGGACAGCGCCAGCATCAGCACCATGGTGGGAAAGGCAAAGCCGAACCAGCTGGCAAAGTTAATGATCCCGCCGTTATCTGGGAAGACTCTGGGAAGAGGGGAAGAAGGAGATCAGAAAACACAGTGTAGAGTCTACTGAAAGATGAACAAGTCAGCAGCTTTAGTTGCTAGGACAACAAATAAGTCTTGTTTGTGGGGGGGAGAGGGGAAAGGTGCAGCTCTTACTCATCGATCTGGCCCTTGAGGATGACGTTGGGGGTGGACCCGGTGAGGGTGGCGGTCCCGCCAATACTGGCAGCATAGCAGATGCTCAGGCTCATGCCTTTGGACAGCTGTAGGCTCTTCTGCTCCCTCTTCAGGCGCTGCTCCTCCGTCTCTGGGCTGGCGTCATCACCACCTGGAGGGACGC
Organism: Malacoctenus gilli; assembly: GCA_032164315.1. Lineage (NCBI taxonomy): Eukaryota > Metazoa > Chordata > Actinopteri > Blenniiformes > Labrisomidae > Malacoctenus > Malacoctenus gilli. The sequence continues at coordinate 6,286 of JASSRZ010001177.1, forward strand.
CATCGGCTGCATTCAAGACACGTCTACATGATCAAAGTCCACATGAACTCCTGCATCCGTTCACTTCAGTGGTCATATGTTGATTTTGACTTTTTTTTTTTTATGTGACTGTTATGCAGCAAGTTTCATGTTGCTATCTTCCTCTGACGCCATGACAACAACTCATCTTACAAACAGATCAGTTGCCAACTTAAGTTTCAAACTTACTTGCAGGAGCGTCACTTTCCTTGATATCCTTCAAGTCTTTACTCTCAGGCTCGAGTTCTGCTTCTGTAAAGACAGCACGGCGAACAGTGATGTGAAAAAAATCATCAACAAAGGTCAACCCCACCCCCAACCACTGTGCTGATCACACACCCAGGATGCTGTTGCTGAGATGCTCTTTGATCATCTTGTAGCTATCTTGTTTGGTGTCGTTCATCTCGAAGCTCTCGTTGTCCTGCCCGTGCTTCGCGGCGGCGCCATGCTCCTGTTCCCCGGCGCTGGCCTCAGTGTCGGACAGCTGCTTTAGCACGGCGTTGGCGATGGGCAGCATCATGGCGGTGGAGGCGGTGTTGCTGATCCACATGGACAGGAAGGCGGTGGTGCTCATGAAGCCCAACATGAGGCTGGGAAGAAAGACAGGGGAAAAACACATCTGAGCATCAGCGTGAAAAGTGTATGTGTGTGTGTGTGTGGGGGGGGGGGGTCGTACAGGGAAGGCCTCACGCCAACAATCAGCAGAACCAGCAGGGCGATCCTCTTGTGCAGGTTCCAGTGCTCGACGGCGATGGCCACCAGCAGCCCTCCGAAGAACAGCATGTTGGAGTCCTTCAGGTACTGGATGCACACCTGGAGGAAGGAGGGGAGCAGCACAGCAGTGGCAGAGAGTCGACATCTTGACAAATGCCTCGGAAACACAGAGCAGCACAGTGAATACCTCGCTGGCCTCCATGATGCCCATCATTGGGAAGAGGACGACCGGCAGCAGCGCTGTCATGGCCAGAGGGATGCACTCTGTGCACCAGTACAGCGCCATGAGGATGATCGCATAGCCGCATTTACCCACCTGCAAACACACAAGGGGGCCGTGTTGAAATACTGTGCAATATGTTTGCGCACACACACACACACACGCACGCACGCACACACACACACACACACACGCAAACACACACTCCATGCTGTGTGGTGAAACACAGCAAAGCCCCAGGGCACCACTGTGTGTCTTCAGCACCCTGCTCTGTGTTCCCCCTGCAGATGTGCTACCAGTTAAAGCGCTGTGCTGGGCTCCCAGAGAATGGTGACGGTTTAGATCAGTTCTTTAGGTACCATCCAAAACATTGACATTTGGAAACACTCAAATACCTTTTACATTCCAGACTGTTCAGTGGAAATAACGTCAAATCGCCACTCGTGTACCGCAATAGAAATGCCATTTTTCACCATATTGGCTTGCTTATTATTTGGATTGAGCCATTTTTTTACCGCTGTCTGTCAGCGTTATGCTTCTGTCAGTGTCTGAAGGTTATTAATCAGTAAACATGTCTAAAAGTCTTCTGGAACAACCAAAACAAAGCACATGAGTGTTTTATCAAAGCTCAACCTCCCCCAGCTGCTGAAACGGCCTCTCTGGCTCACCATTTTGCAGCCAGATGTGTTTGGGAAGCATCAGAGCCCACTAACCACAAAGGAGCCCCCTCCCAGCCCGTCCTCGGCCCCTCGGCCTCGTGATTCCTGGATGTCTTCTGGAAACACATCTTATCTGGGACATCTGGGAACACCTGTCTGCGTTATCTCCCTCTGTGCACCACAACAGCGCCTGTCCTCGGGCTTCCTCCTCCCATATCAGTGAGTTTAACAGCAGACTTTTGTCGCTTTTACAACCGGAGCACTGCGACCTTCACACTGTTCACCCCAGCTGTCTCACTGCTCTTTCTGTGTAGTAGTCGTCATAGAAGTAGCTAATAATGAGCCTTTGTTGTGTTTTCCATTGCACTGACATCTCTTGTGTTTATGAAAGCGCCGAGAGATAAAGGTGCTTAATTAAACTCCACCCAACCTGAATAAAACAGTTCAGTAACCACAGAGGCCGCCAACCTCAAGTCGTGTGCCAGGAGAGTAAATCACTTACACAACAGCTCTGAGACAACGTACATGTTAGCCTACATGTTCATCCAGACAGCTTTACGTACAAACGAATGCTGACTCGTTGTATCACACATGGTGGCATGGACAAGCATGGATAAACCTGCATTACACACACACACACACACACACACACACACACACACACACACACACACACACACCCGCACGCATGCACGCACGCACGCACGCACACACACACACACACACACACACACACACACACACACACACACTTTTTTCTCCTAAACTTCTGTCACTTAAGCACAAGCAAATGATTTTCCATCACCAAAGTTTTCGTCCGTGCTCTTAGTTTTTTGACTAAATTGTTACTTTACACACTCACATGATCAAACTCATGTTCATCCTCCCTCATAAAGCACTAACAGACAAAACAGCAAAGCGTGAAATGTGAAAACATTCAGCTGGACACAGGTGAGTAAAGCAAGTGTCCCCAAAGGTCACTGACGAGGAATACCAAGATGACAAAAGAGGAGGAGTTTTGAGTTAGAGCAGAAGAAGGACAAACTAAACAAAAGAGGGGGGAAAAACTCGTGTTTAAAAAAAAAAGATCAAGAATGATAATGAATAATAAATAATAAGATAATAAATAAATTAATTAGTTAAAGGGCTGAATCTCAAAAACATCTCTGAATACAAAGAAACAAAAAAAGAAAAAAGAAGGACATGTTAAACTCCTTTGTGTGTTGTTAAGTTGTAGAGATGTGTCTTACAATGTGCAACAAATAAATGATAATGAGGAATACAACCTCTGGGTGGGGCTCCAGTTAGTGGTTGACTAGATAAAGAGTGTGTTCGAATAGGAAAAAAAAGCCATCAAGTATTCAATTTAAGCCAAGTAGAATATGTTAGTCATCATGCAAGACAGTCATCATGCAAAGTAATGCAGATTTCAGTGAATATTGGTGATGCAGTCACAGAAGTAGCTGAAGTACCTGCTGCATAACCACATCTGAGAAGAAAGAAATCCTTGTTCCTCTTTCTTACCGATGTGGGGATGAGAATCGGGAGAGGTAGGAGTAAGATAGGCGTGAGGAATATCATAAAATAATTCCTGTATCCCCACAGCTTCGCACGAAGTCCAACCATGACCGACAGAGTGTGATGGACATCCAAAAGGACGACGAAGAAAGGGAAGGACCGGTGAAAGCAGCTCAATGTCTCAGGGGGCAGAGGCCGCCAGGAGTTGCGGTATTTATACAAGCGTCCACAGAAGATGTTACCCTGAAAAGCAGATTAAAAATTAACCTGTGAGCGGGAGGCCTGCGTGGAGAGGGTGTGCTTCCATGTGTTTCCACTGAGTCAGATAAGGTGAGCAACCAGAAGCTCTAATCATCAGAAACACTAATCTTTCTGATCTTTTGACGAAGCAATTGTGCGGCTGGGTTTTTTTTTTTGTTTTGTTTTTTTGCCTGCGTCAGCTGGAAAGATGCTCGCTTAAAGATCCAGCCCAGGACCAATCACATGTCCTCACAGGAGCTGGATGAAAGAACGAAGGGGACCAGTGTTGTCTTGAGCTCTCATGATCGCTGCTTGACGTTTCAGATGGATTTCGTTGATGTCAGACTGAAGACTTAAGTTGGTTTGGTGCTTTGCAAAGTCGCTGTTGTTGTTGTTCTGTCTGTAAACCTCATCTGATGTACTGATTCAGTGCGTACATTGAAAACTGCAGAGCGTGTTGTAGCTCTCAGGCCAAGAATAGGTTTTCATAAGTTCCTCAGATGACAGGTTTGAATAACTTGTGTGGGTGCATCTCATAAAAAAGCTGAAGTATGTTCACAGCGTAAAATTGAAAACGGGAGCTGAAATGTAGACAAACAGGATCGACGACGATCAAATGTGCAGCAGTCGCTCTGTGGGACGGACTGACAAGAGACTGAAGGATGTTTGGCAAACGCGAGCTTTGGGTGGGAGTCGAGCCCTCCACCGTCCTTCCTTCACCCAGTGGAGCTACAGCTGCTGACCCCACCCCCCCAACGAGCTAAGTGATCAGGCTGCACTTCCTTGGCTGACAGCAGGAAAACGCATCCACAAATAGCCAAAAGGTTTTTGTGAGTTTAGGATGTTTATAGGGTTTACAGGTGTCCCAATTTGAAGAATAGCTGTTCAGTTGTGAATTTTACTTTACATAAATTGTTTTTGTTTTCAATTAAAAAAAGAAAACAGACACCCCTGAGATGGCCTCTTTGATTTTCAGGCCTTCAAAATATAAGCAATTTGGTTCACAAGAAGTGTGTGTGTGTGTGTGTGTGTGTGTGTGTGTGTGTGTGTGTGTGTGTGTGTGTGTGTGTGTGTGTGTGTGT
>JASSRZ010001180.1:0-10731 GCA_032164315.1 Malacoctenus gilli
CACACACACGCACGCACACACACACACACACACACACACACACACACACACACACACACACACACACACACACACACTGCAGCTCTTGCAGCTCAGTGAGATTCTTCAGATGCTACCAAGAGATCAGGTCACACTCTGGTCTGGATTCAGCTTTGCTGTTGTTTCTATTAAATTACTTACTTCCATCTTCACTTTTATTGTCACAACCTAAAACCCAGACAATGACAGCCCTGCCAACAGTGTCCTGTCAAATACTCTGATACACCTGGTGTAAAGGAGAGGCACTACTCTTTTCTTGCTTAAAAGTCTTCAAAACTACAACTATGTTTTCCAGAGACATGCAGAGTGCTACTGCCAATACAGTGTGAGAGATGTGAATAATAGCTTATTTTTGAATGGCCTGGGTGCCTCTGATCAGTGAATGGCTGGAGGGATCAGTGTGTCTACACTACTTTCACTCCATATTAACAGAAAAGCTTGAAAAAGTCATGATGGACTGTGAAATGTGAAACATCTTTGTCTTCATCTTTTGCCTCTATTATTGGCAAAGAATATTTTGTTAGGAGCTGAGTGGGACCAAAACCACAGATAAAAGAGGAAAATGACCATTAATCCTTGTCTACCGAGTATTAAAACACATCTGGCAGCTTCACAAACAGCAGCTTCAGTGCTATTAATTCCCTTTCTCTTTTCTTTCCATATCTTTCACCAATTTACAGCTGAAATAAACTTAAACTGTGGCCATGAAAGTGCTTATGTGGCTGCTGGTAGCACGGCTAACTGTTCGTTACATGGCCAACCATAAATCAGACAGCTGTGATGCTGTCTTGACCCAAGTCTTCTCACATCCATTTAGGACTGATAATGTCTGCTGTTCCCACAGGCCTCCAGGGGCCACAGCGAGAGCCCATCATGAATAAGCACACCTGCTCCAGCTAAATCCCACAGCTGGGTGCTGAGTGACGGCAGAGAGGGGTGCAGGATATGAGTAAAGCGCCGACATGAGTGATAGGGAGCAAAGCCTGGTTTTCACCGGCAGGCTAGAACACTTAATCTTTCCTGTTGTAACTTCAACAGTTCCCCCCTGAGCTGGTGTGCATGTCAGCTGCAGCTGTAGATAATCTGACCTTCTGTTCACAGAGACAAAGACACTTTGTGGATGAGCAAGAACAGAATGGATGGTGGTAAAGCAGCGTGTGGGGCTGGATCTGATTCAGCTCTGCTGATTCTATTCACAGCAAGAAAAAACCAAAGCAACATTTAGTTATCTGACAAAAATAAACTCAACACTTCATGAAGATAACACAAAAGTTAAAAAAAAAACGACTGTCAAATAATTGTTGATATTATGACCTTTTAATTGCTTCAGTCTGACCTTGTGAGCAATATAACTTACTCGTGGGTATTTGAATATTTACTCAAGCCTTTAGCAATGTGATTTCATTGACAAACGATTGGGAAAAATTATTGCTTTGCCAGAAATAAACCCCATATTAACTGGTGTGGCTCTTCAAAGTGTGATGTTAAGCACTCCCACTGTCTTGAAGGTAGTCCTGGCCTGATCAGTAAATGCAGCTTAAGTGAGAATGTGGGAAAAAAAACCATCCATGAGTCAATCCAGAGATCGTAGGGAAACTTCACGGATCATAACAGCCAACAGAGTTGAATTGGTGCTGTGTGGCAGTAAGTCACAAAGCCACCTGGCCCCCTGGCACACACACTACATTCATACTTCAGAAATTTTACACACTACTTTGATCTTTGCCTGCACACAGCAACCCTTTTCCCCCAAAACACATGTCCAAATGCAGAGAAGTGATAACCAGCTGTGCAGGTGTGAAGGACCATGCGCAGCTTATGTGTGGTGTCAGTCTGACTATCTTCCCGACTTATGCTTGGACCACAATCTTCTACACATTTTCGTTGTCCGTCTTCTTCCTGCAGAATCCAAGTGCCACTATGCTCAGAGATTTTGTCTACCAGTGCTGACACTAAACCGCAGAGGACACATAGCAGAGAACCTTTCAATTCAGTCTGTGCTACTAAAACACTTGTAACACAAGAAGAAGCCAGGTTTCCAACAAAAAATCAAACTCACAACACCACCTGCTATTTTCGTCATATGCAACGCTGCAGAAAGCTTCAGAGACGCCCAAGAAACAACATAAACCAGATTGTAATTTGGAATGTTATTGAACAAAACTTGATAAGTTTCTGGACGTCATTGAGTTCACAGTCTGTCAAAGGTAGCAAGGACATTTATCAACCTGGAGGCCATAATAAGAGTAGATCCAGCAGTGTGTTCTTTGTCTTTTATTATTGGTCACTGCAACACCTATTTGTTTCCTGTGTGAGAGAGAGGCCATAAAAAGCCTTTAAAAGACCCTCCAAACACTTAGCTTTACAGCCTTCATATTGCTGCCACTAACACAGCCATAAATTTCATTCCTTATTATATAACCACTAAATGGAAAGGCATTGTGTCCCAGTGAGTGACAGGGTAATGTTTCCTTTGAAATATTTATGGTGAGACAAAAGGAAGGAGCTGCTCCTGCTAATAAGATCACAACACAAGCACAAAAGTCATTAGGGTCCCACACAACACAGTGCAAGTTACATTATGTTGCAGTTTGTTTAGGAACTGCAAGTTTCAGCCTCAGTAAAAAAAAAAAAAAAACCCAGCGCGCAGCTGACAGCACACTATCACATAGTGGTAGTGAAATAAAGGGCCTTTAACATACCATATCGTGTCACATCACAGTAAGCCAGTACAACGTCGTCTGATGGGTTTTGTTTGTACAGGAGGAGAGCATTTCAGTCAAACAAGAGCAAAGTAAATATATACTATAAGCTGGAATGTGAAGCAAAACAATAAGTGCGACAGATGAAATGGTTGCAAAATGAGCCTAGTGACTTGCTGTAGCTTGCGCTTTTTAATGTCAGAGCCTCAGACCAGCACTCAACACCATTCATTGCTACTAGATTTGCCATTCACATTGGTACTAAAGCAGGTACTAAAACTAAGACAAAATTCCAGGTATACTAATGTGTTATTGTCACTCCGAATGGGAAAAGATACTCGACAGAGGAGGATGGGGAGATCACAGGGTGGGACAGACCAGACACCTGGAGCACCAGGACCTTTCACAGCTGCCTGCTCATTTAGAGATGACCTGACCGGCAGTCTAACTGAAAACACCACCACACAGAAAACAACAAGTCAGGATGATGAACCTTTACATCTGACACTACTTTGGCTTCACATCCATCGTGTCGCTGCAGTGCTGTCACAGCATCTCTTAGCAACACTCAGTAGCCACCATCTACCTAAAACCGCCAGCAGAGGTAGAGCAGAGAGTGAACCTTCCAGAACAAGAACCCTACCCCACGAGTTTTTTATTGGGTTAGTAATTAAACATTAGCACAACTGTCAGCTATTACATGTCCTTGTTGTGAAAAATGAAGCTGTTAAAGATAGATTCTTGAACAGGAGTCAAGCTCAGCTCCCTTACAGACTCACCATTCTATTAACTGTTTTTTACCTACAGCTCTAATTGTCCTGAGACGAGTGTTCAGTTTTTGCATGGAAGGGAAGGACCACATCTCAAGGCGAAAAAGAAGGTGGAGAAAATGCATGGATAGTACCAACTTGCCTGAAGTGACAAATCAAAGAAAAAGGATGACATTCTTTTACCATGTCCGACCAAAGAACCTTCAGTTATGATAACGAAGCTACCAAGGCTTCCCAATATCTACACACTGCTCAGAAACTAATGGCTTTAACTGTGTGTTTTCTAAACTCAAATCAAAATCCCTTGTTGCTAAAATCACCAGTTTTCACCCCAATCAGGAGCTTGTATATGGGAGACACACAGTAGTTAAGTGTCTTTGACACAACAAATGTATAATTAAGACTCTAAAAATGTGTGTACGTATCTGATGGAGACTACAAGCACATCACAAAGGGGAAAATGTAAATATTCCATGCTATACACCAGTCTTGTAAAACTCTCCCTTGTCTTGTGTTTCCAGAGCAGAGCGCTGATTTGATAATCACTGCTTGTGGTCATGTCCACATGGCCAAATGCAAATAACTGGCAGACTGCTAGTGTGAGGGATAATCATCGTAAAATATAACACACACGCACACACGCGCACACACACACAAACACACACACAAACATGCTTGTGTACATACTGCTAAGAACAGCTGTCAGCCAAATATAGAGGCTTTTCCAAACAGGCTATGCAAATAAATACTAACACATTTGGAACTGTGACAGGAAAAGACAAGACAAACATAATTTTGTTTGTCAAGTACAGATCTGCACACAACCACTATCCACGGTGTCATGAACGTTTGTTAGTCGACATAAAGTCCAGGACATATTCATTTCAGAGGTTTCCATCTTTATGGACCTGCTTTCCTAGGTGAAAACAGTGTTGAAGACATTCCAGGCCACTGAGTCCAACATGTACACTAACCTGAGATGATAACAGTGAACCAAAGAAAGGGAAGTGGACGTTGAGGGGATAAAAATAAAGACTGTATAAACTTGTGCTTCATGAAATCTTGAATTTAAAATGGCATGAAACAAATTATTCATTAGGCTTAATGCTGTCAATCAGTAAATAAATGTAATCAATTTGATCACAGTCATAAGCAGTATATAATCACAATTATTGTGAAGTAACTGAATGAACAAGCAGCTGAAATAAATTTGCAGTTTGATTATATATTGGATATAAATTGCCCTTAAAAAGGAACTTGCCCTAATAGAACAAATCATCTTTCAATGCATTGATTAATATGTTTTCACAACCAGTTCCAAAGATTAAATCAGTTTCTTAATTTGCACGTTTAGCCCAATGACAAATACAGAACCATTCATGCTGAGCTCAGAATGGGTCATATGATTAATCCAAGTTACAATATAACCAACAAGTTAAAATCCTTCGATTAATCGGCAACAAGGGGATATCAGGTACAAATCGTGTGTTTTCTGACAGAAGCTGTTGACATGCAGATGGCGTCATAGGTAGTGGTTAACAAGAAACCCTCCTGTCCTCAATAATGCTCTCTGCTCCACAAACACCCCAAACAGACCCGAGCTCAGTCTTTGAAAACTGAGTACAGTATGTGTTCATGGGAACATACTGTTGGTTTTCTGCTCATGACATCATTTTGACACGAATCAAAGAGTGGTTTACTGATTTAAGTCGCTTTTAGCCAAACTGAGGAGTAACCTTTGAAACTGTGATACACTTTGTTCCATTGCCAGTCTGAACTGCCAATTTAGGAAGCGGTCGAACCTACAGAGAAAATATGAGCTTGTCAGTTCAATACAACTAAAGCAGTCATAGCTGATTACTACACATGTGGAGGGAAGGAAATGGAAAGAAACTGAGCAGGCTAGGATCCAATATGATAATCGCCACATGATTAAATTGCTTTTGATTCCAGTAGATTTGGAATAAAAAAAGTTGTGGTTTTTCAATTTGCATTACCTACTTGGTCTGATCTTTGGAGCATTTACCACTTTTTGCATACATTTCCACTAAGACACATGAGGGCATGGAGCTCTTATCAAACTGCCCTGTCGGACACAGAGCAGGGATATATCTTTGTGCAGAAATTGGTTGATAGCAATGATGGAGTGAAGTTGGCGGAAATGACTTTCAGGAGTTTCTGTAACAGTGCCACCATGCAGCATCACAAAGACGTCACCTGAGGCATCATGCAGATGTGTCTGTGGGACCAGTGAGCAGAGTCATGAAGCCAGGTGACGCATGACTTCACACCACTGGAGCCCTGAAAAGCAGTTAGTTCCAGGAACTGGCTCCTACATTTCTCAACTCTTTTGTCCATTAGAGTCTGAAAAATTCTCCTGCTGATTCCAAAAAACACCGCAACAAGAGTGTCGACAGTCACAAGCAAGAGTGACCATTTGGCTGTCTTTAAAGTGAGGAATTTTCTCCTAAAGACCATCGTGTCTTAAAGAGGTCCTCATTCAGCTCAGACTTACTGCAGGTTCCCACAGTTTTCCAGAGTATAGAAGGAGGTACTCAGAGTAATCCTTCCACAGCTGTAAGGCCCCAGTGGAACCAGCTCTCCATTTCAGTTCATGAGGATAAAAAAGGCTCAAACTTTGCTCTTTGCTGAAGCCTTTGTGAGCAGCCTTTGTGAGGTTTAGACCACCGGGAAAACCACTCTTCTTTACTCCATCTCTGTGGTTCCTCTTCCATTCACAGCACCATCATGGTGGGTGACTGAAGAGCCAACCCAGGGATTAGAAGACCTTAATCATTGGAGCTGCAGCTGTTGCAGGCTATGCTTTTCATGTGAAATCACTGTCTCACTTTCTGATTTAACAAAAAACCTGGGTTCCATGTTACTTCCTTTTGTGAGCAGTCACTAAGTCAACACTGTGGATTATATTTGTACTGCAAAATTTTTCTTCAGATATAACAAAGATTATACATTCGTTTCATTAGATTTTGTGATTGTTTTTCTTTTTTCAATTTGGAATTCACTTTTTTTTCCTTCATTTTTTGAGCAGGTTGCATAATCTTTTTTTTTTTTTTTTAAATGGAAGTAATTTAAGTTTTTATTAACTGAAAAGCTAATTGTTTTGTATGATATTTTGGGGCTAAAAATGAAAAAATAAATAAACACCCTTTCTCCCCAACTTCAGCTGAAGCCATTTTGTCATCTGTAAGCCAGCAGATTCTGACCATTTGTCCTCCTAAAGTCCAAAGCATGACAGCACGGTGCACACACCCAGAGTCAGTCCAGCTCAGCTCAATATTTAACATTAGCCAGAAAATTGCTCAACAAAGAATGTAAGAGGCTTGACATGTTTATCATTATGTTGCTTTTGAGATGCAGTTATTTCTTTTAGGTTGTGTTTTCCAACTTCCATGAATGCATCACATTATAACCTGAGCTGCTAGAGGATCAGAGGGTGTCAATCGAGGGGTTGCCATGGGTTCTGCTGAAGATGGAGGAGAGTTGCCTCTGAAAAGTCAAGGCAAGTTTTAGCTGCTTGCAGGATTGTTGGTCCCCCAGTGATCACTGTATGTGCAGGTGCTGTTCTTTTTGGGGGTGTTTTAGATTTATTTCAATTTATAAGAATGGATTTTTAATTTTATTTGTTCATATATTTCCATCAGTTGTCATTTTCACCATCTTTGGTCCGAACTGAATTCATCGGACGCTATGCTTTTGATTTACCTGTGGCCATGGTGAATCATTTTGGCCGTTACTCCCGACAGCTCTCAAAAATACTTAAAGCAGTTTTAACCATTCCTGCTTAGCTGTATAAACACAGTCCTCTGCAACAGGAGGAGACAGTTTAGCCCATTCAGTACAGAGGCCTGATACACTGACAGCCTTCAGCTGAGTATGAGGGAAGTTTTGACATTCAGAGAGCATCCAGGGCAACTTGCAGGTCACCGCTCCAACACTGGCAGCCATTCATCAGCAGCATTCAACAGTTGGGAGCCTGTCAGACCAACTCCTGCGCTCCCCTTATCTCTGCTTCTTGCCTACTGTTGTCTTACTCGTTCATCAGAATCAGTCGTCTGGAAGACATTTTATGAGTCGCAAACAAAGTGACATTATAGCACTTTTTGGCTCCCACCCCAGGGGTCAGGAGAGGAACAAAGGTAGGAGTCCATTGCAGTGGAGCACTCTTGCCACACACTGCACATTTTATGCCTTGATATTTGTATCCGACTGCCTGTACTCGTCAATGGAGACAGCCACAGACTGGACAGAGTAACGTTCACTGCTCCACATGTAAGCTAAGAATTATGAGTTCACACACACACGCACACGCGCGCGCGCGCATTTGCTTCATTGATCACTTAGCCACAACTGCCCTTCAGAAGCCAAACCTTAGCCCCCAGTTTACCAACACTATGCCCACCTGAGTCACACCTGCAAGTCTATGCATGTTTGAAACCACTTCTGTGACCTTCTACACTTCAGCACATCTCTTTATGACTCTCATCCACTTCACAGGAGGAGGTGAGCAGCACTTCAGATCTATAAATCACATTTGATTATGCAAAAAATCATAGGTGAGGTCACATTGACTGAGACATTCACTGAACTACAGGTTATCTGAGGGTCCTCATAACAGCACTGGGTCCTTGTCAAACAGCAGTTTAATAATGTAAGACACAGAAGCATGTGCCCTGCGGGCTGTTCAAACCACAGACACTCTAGCTGTACAAGCTGCACACTGTCAGAACCTCCACAGGCCAATCCCCCATCATTAAGGTCAGTTTTTGAGACCAGCCAATATGCTGTATATTTTGCTTCTTGAACTGACTCTCAGCTGTTGTCAGTGACTGGTACTCTAAACTCCCATTTGCTGAAATAGCAGCACTATGTCATAATACCTGATAGCACAAGATGAAAAGGACACATGTCTGACTGTATCTATGGTGGCTGTGATCTGTCTGTATTAGAAATGCACTGATTCGATATCAATATCTGCATCAGCCCAGATATAGAAAAAAATTGTAGATCGGGTATCAGTGAAAATGTGGTCGATCCATAAAGGCAAATCTATTCAGTTCAATTCTATATGTTGTGCTCTGAATAATGTCATGTGCTTGCAAACTGGCAGCATCGATTGGAGTAGACTGACCAATGAAGAGAAGGCCTGAAGTTAAGACCTTCTCACCATTGGTCAATCCACATGAGGTGGGTCAAGGTGACGCTGAACAACAACACCGAGCTGGTTGCCTGCAGCAGAAAACATCAGACATGAATAAGCTAAGTGGGTAACGTAAGTTAAAAAAGGACTTCGGAAAGGCAGACAATTTAGAGTATATACCTGAAATACGGTATTTCTTCACACCTATCATGTTGTGGAAAGTTCTATGAAGTCAGCTTCCATCAACTATGAGGACAATTTAGCTAGGTGTGTTGTACTGGTGCAGAATTTTCAAATAAATTTGTAATTCAGTGCATTTTGTCTGTTTTGAAAGTTTTTTCAAGAAATCAATACAGTACTGTTATTTCTCTATTAGATCGGTATCGGCAGATACTAAACCTCAGATATCTGTATTCTGTTGGGAGTGAAAAACGTGGTATAGGTACAACATAGAAAATCCAACTTCATCTGTTCACAGAAAAAATGTTTTTTTCAGAGAGCAGGCTTTTGTCCAACTTAATAGATTTTTGCTCGAGAGAATAATTCAGAAAGTTTAAGATAATTTTTTTCCTTCTTTTTTGACTTCTTACTGAATAATAATGGAGTCGCTGATATTACAAAGTATGAAGTATATATTGAAAAAAAAAGTCAATCTATTGACTTAGTATGGTGGGAAACCCCTCATGGGTACTAGAAGAACATCAAACTAATATGAAATAGATATACCTTGTATGTTCTAGCAGCAAGTAGCATCAAGTAGAATACTCCCGTTCAAGAACCCAGCACAGCTCAATGACTTCGGGTATCAAAACTACAAGAAACAGGATGTAGTGCAAGGCTTCACGAGATGTTGAATAAACACCTCATGTGTGAGACTAGATGCAGATTGTGTAGTGACTAAGCATGCTCTCTCGAACCCGAATGTAATTGCAACGTGTCAACAGCATGCCAAACTATCGCGTGCTCTCCACCCATCTGCTTTCATGCTTGGAAATCCCTGAAATCACACACAATCCATCAGTGTGCAAAGGACAGCTGCAGAGAAGTTAGGGAGCTGGCCTGCACAAAGCAGAGGGACTCGCAGCCTGCAGCTCTGAAGAAGCAGCAACCAACACAAAAGAGGTAATTTGACTCAGATACCTGCAGCCATCAACTCCTGCTAATGCTGAAAACCTGCTGGTGAGGAAAGCAGCTGGCAGAGCTTCAAAGCTGCACACACATTGAATGGTGCTTGATGTCCTTACTGCAGGAGAAATTACAATATGCAAATTTGATTAAGTTATAAATGACTTATAAACAAGGCACAACAGTGATGTATTCTGTAGATGACTTCTTTGGTGTTACAGTGCTGGTATGGCAATGAATCTTATACAGCTGGAAAGCTGGTTTGAGGCCCTTCAAAGTGCATCCATATTTGTAAGGGACATGCATTTGTGGGATGAGCAGCTGAGCAAAACATGAAGATTTGGCAAATAGTCTCAAAAAAAAAAATGGATGAAAGTATATTTCCTTCCAGAGCTCCACACTGATGCACTGTCACTGGGAGGTACAATGGGAATATGCTCTCTAGTGGTCATTGTGGTAATTGGATGACTATAACCCTCATTGTGTCATCTCACAGCTATTTGTTTTAGCTAAAACCTTTTGTTGGAATCATTCCTTTAATTTTGAGCCTTGCAGTCTCATTGTGACCAAGCAGAGTGAGGCTGGCTGCAGGCTGCTGCTGACATCACGGGCAATCTGGGTCCAGGGGCCTGTTTGGTACAATCAACCTATAGTTCTTTCATCCATGTTTTTACATCATCTCTACATACCTTCAAGACTGGGGGGGGGTGTTCAGGCAAGAGTGCAAATGATTAAGAACTTCAATGTGGAGGCTGAAGTATGAGAAGTAGCGCCCTCTCTTGTGGTTTGGAATGTAATGGGAAGCAAGAATTTCTTGGTACTTCAGGCTGTTGATTTTGCAACAAAAAAATCGTGTTGCTTTTGCTGAAGCCCACAGCTTGCAGAAAGGATGGACAGTGGAAAAGTGGCAGAAGGTTGATTTTTCTGATGAATCATC